>OW964577.2:5935877-6097062 GCA_943138885.2 Tholera decimalis
TGTTATTGCTAAGCTTCATAGATATGAAAGTGACTTACCTCTGCCGGTTCAGGTTTGCCGTATGGATTTTTGTTTTTGTCATCTTCTTTAATTACTGGTTCTGGTTTGACTCTGGGTATTGTGTAGTCAAAGTCCCATACGACGAAACTGTACGTTGTTGTAGCTGAAAGCAGATAAGTTCCTGTATAAATTGTATGGACCTTACAAGAGACGCTGTTTCAGCTTTTCTACTGAGGGTAGTCACTTAGTCAGTTAGGAAACACTGGCCTCATATATACGAGTAACTTAAAATGGCAACAAATTACGTGTACAAGTGTTATCTATAACTAATTTTCAAAATAAATATAATAAAAATTGGCCAAGTGCGAGTCAGACTCGCCCATGAAGGGTTCCGTAGTAACTATAATAAATATAATTTAATATATTTATTTGAAAAAAAAAACTTCAAAATTTCATAAAACTAGCTTAATTACAATTTTTACAACTAGGGATATCCTTGTACCTTGGGACACCTTGTACCTCGGGACAAGCTCATTGCATCAAAAATATTGCATTGAGAAGTGGTAACTAGCGACGTCTAGTAACCATTTCTATAAATATTCATAATGCATGAAGTACAGTCGGCCATTTTTGCGTCGTTGCTTACATGTGGTATGCTGTGTGATTTTTTCGGCCAATCTTTTTTTTACAATCCACTTGAATCTGTGTTAAAATTGAAATATTTGGAGGTAAATAGTTTAATTATGATACAATTAGTTGTTATTTATATTCGTAATCACTTATTTTATTGCAATTCAATAGATTTCCGTAATTCAGACATTATAATTCCATTCTGTTTTATACAATTGAAATTTGTACCTCGGGACAGTGAATTTTTTGTACCTTGGGACTGTCCCAAGGTATAAGCGATTGCTTTTTATAAACAATTTATTTTATTTTACATTTTTGTTTGTTTTCAAAGTCACCCGGCCAAAACCAAGTGAGGAAAATGTAAAAAAAGCAATTGAAATGGTCATTCAAAAACGTTTACCTATCGATTTGAAAAGCTGCCGAAGAATTACATGGTTCAAAATCTTTAATAGACCGTTACGTGATTTTAAACAAAGAAAAAGAAAACGTTGAGGTCGTCTATCCCTCTCATTTAGTAATGAAGAAGAAGAGAAAATGGTAAAATATTGATGATTCATTTGATGACGCTGAAGAGGAAAACAATTGTGTGGGGTGCGGTGAAAATTATTTCACTACTTCGAGCACAAGACTGGATTCAGTGTGTCACCTGTCGATTTTGGATACACAAAGATTGTACCTGTTATGAAAATTACTGTCAGAAATGCGGTCTAAGTCTAAAGATAACCAGTAGTAATGTTTGTGAACAGGTTTTTTTTATTATGTTTGTTTGACTGATTATCCAAAAAGTGATTATAAAGGGGCTTTGTAACGATGATTGTTTTAATTACTACAAAATTCTTTTAACAGCCACCCATTAATACCTAAATTACCGACATATACAACATTTATGTCAGCTGATAGAAATAAATTCATCTGGCAACAGTTTAGTTTCACAAAAATGTGTCCCAAGGTACAAATATTAGTGTCCCAAGGTACGAGCCATGATTGTACCTTGGGACAATTTAAAAAAAATAATCAATTGTAATTTTCTCATTAATAAGACGTAGTAAGTCGTTTTTTGCATCATAATATTGTGATATTATTGGCTAGATAATAAAAATTTCAACATTCATGGTCATGGATCAATCTGAAGTTAAATTATGGAGATTTAAAGAAAAGTGTCCCAAGGTACAAGGTTCTCCCCTACGCCAAATAACTTTGTTTTTCATAGTGTTTGTACGAATTACAAAGTTATATTTGCGGTTTTAGAAAATATGCTGACAAACTGCTGACCTGATCTCGTTCAAATTAATTTTGGTTGAAAGATTACATTAAGATCTACAGCATATATTTTTTTTTAGATTTTTCACTCCATAATTATAGAAGTTAGAGGGGGGGGACACATTTTACCACTTTAGAAGCGTATATCTTTTAAACGATTAACTTCATGAAAAAGTGGTTTAGAAACCTCGATATCATTTTTAAAGACCTGTCTATAGATACCCACACACGCATAAGTTTCATAAAAAAAAATATTTTCAGTTTCAGTTCCATGTATGGGGAGCCCCCCATTATTTTAAATATTTTTTTTCATAAATCGGAAAGTGGTTCACAGAATACATCTACTTACCAAGTTTCACATGTATAGTCCTAACAGTTTCGGAATAAAATGGCTGTGACATACGGATGGACGGACAGACAGACAGACAGACAGACGGACAGACATGTCGAAACTATAAGGATTCCGTTTTTTGCCATTCGGCTACGGAACCCTAAAAAAGAGCTGCCTGATATACTAAATGGATAATGATCTCGAATGTCCTTTGTACCCACTAGAAACATTTTTATATTTCCATATACGAGTATATACCTACGTCAATTTCACAGAAAAGAGTTATTGCTCCCATTTTTGCATGGTAGTTATCCAATATTAAAAAAAAAAGTTCATGTATCAGATTTGGAATTTTCGCTTCAAATTTTCATTGTAAATCAATTTAAGTTGACGATCCATTAGACATAGAATTATTATTTAAGAATATCTCAACGATCTAAAGATCTTGGTACTCTTCAAAACCTACTCTGAACATTAACATTTCTTCTAAAAATGACTACTTATTTTTAAATTGGTGCGGTGATGTGGGTATGGCCATGGCATAGCGTAATATAAAGTGGGATCCTTGTTGCCAGGGTCACGTCATGAAACTGCCTAATTTTTAATAATTTCTTTTCGTTTAATGTAAATCTTGTAATCTTTGTCCTTACTAACATGATACTACCAATACTACCTTTAAGATAATTAACATAAGTTTATAATTTGTATGCATGTTGTTCCTGCGTCAGTAACTCCTTTTCATTTATAAATGACTAGCTTTTGCCCGCGACTTCGTTCGCGTGGGAGGGTTTTCCCGCGTAAATCCCGATTGCGTGGGAATTCCGGGATAATGCCTCTGTTGTTTTAGGATGACCAACAATCTACTAAAATTTAATTCAGATCCGTTCAGTAGCTTTTGCATAAAAGAGTAACAGACATCCGCGCATCCATCCTCACAAACTTTTGCATTTATAATATTAGTAAGATTTTCTGACTTTAGATTGTCTCTCTTTCATTCATTTCTTTTCATCATTTAGATGTCAATGTGTGCGCTTTTACAATAAACTTCCCAGTCATGTGCAAGAACTAAGCCTCAATAAATTTAAATCATTTGTGAAGCAGAAACTTTGCCAGAAAGCCTTTTATTAACCGACTTCTTAACCGACTTCTAAAAAAGGAGGAGGTTCTCAATTCGGATGTTTGTATTTTTTTTTTTTTTATGTTTGTCCACGCATAACTCCGTCGCTTGCCAACCGATTTGAAAAATTCTTTTTTTGTTGGAAAGGGTATACTTTCCAAATGGTCCCATGAAAATTTTATCGAAATCGGACCAGCCGTTTCTGAAAAATCAAAAAAAGTCGAAAAAAATAATTTACGTTGATGATCTTTTCGTTTACTCTGCATTGCGTTTTTTGTTCGCGCATAACTCCGTCATTTACGAATCGATTTGGAATATTCACTGACCCACTAAAAAGCGCGAAAATAAAAACTTTTTTGCAAAAAATAAAACCGACTTCCATATCAAAACACTACAAAGCCAAAAATAATTTTAATTTCGGAAGGCGGTGTGAAAAAAAAAGAAAATACAAAACCAATAACACCGACTACCGAAATTAAAATTATTTTTGGCTTTGTAGTGTTTTGATATGGAAGTTGGTTTTTCTGTTAAAGACTATCTTGCGGACAAAAATGCTTGGGATTAAGCTGCTCCAATTACTTACATCTGTTGAAATTATTTGTTTTTGTTTCATTTTTCTTATTTATTTTTTTTATCTATTTCTTTTTTATTTTATTATAATGATCATTTCATACACATTTTGACATGACAATGTTATTTACTTTTTCAAGTAATAGAATATATTTACTTTAACATTTTTAATTTCGTTTTGTACAAGATGACAATATTATTATTTTTTTCAAGTAACATTTTTAATTTTGTGTAAAAGTAAAAGCTATGTTGTGAATGTGAGAACAATGTGGGATAACAACGAATATTATGAATAGATTATCAGACTGTCTGGCAGTTTGAGTGCTTTATACGGCCCACCCAAATGTCCTTACTTTGGTAATGTTCGTCAAATCGTTCCAGCTCTTTAAGGTTCTAATTTGAGCTACGCGATATTTGATAAATGCGTGCACTGTTTGGACGGGCCTGCTCAAATCTGTTTGATTGTGTCCTCTAAAGGGCGCCACAGACATTAACCTACATGGCTCTCATATGATTTGGATCACTACAGATTGTCTGGACTTTAAAACAGACGTTGACCTCTGAGTTTGTTTCAGTGTTTCTTCTCAGAGTAGTCAGTTAGGAAACACTGGCCTCATCTAGTTTACATTTACGAAAAAAAGACGTGTGAAAGTGTTATTTATAACCTATTTTCAAAATAAACATCACTATTTCATTATTTAATATAATCTCCATTTATATTTTTAGAGAAGTGTTTGTAAAAAAAAAAATATTTTTATTATTTTACCAAACAGCATACGGTCCTTTTTGCCACGTTTGAGCTGCAACATCGCCTCTGCCGTGTCTGTCTCCTTATGAAAGATCTCTTCCACCTTGTTCCAGCACTTTTCTTCCACATTTAGTTCGAAGATTGATATCTGAAAACATAGTTGGAAGATTGTTAAATCAATAAATTAAATTAAAAATTGGTGGATAAATCATTAAATAATTCCTACTCTGGGTGGAGCGGAAAGCAGTGTCAGACTTCTACTGACTACAAAACCTACCCTGTTCTTTCAGTTGGCTTTACGATTCGTGGCCGCGGTATCTCGATACAACATTTCCACAATCCCGGCAGGCAATAGCCCTTTCGGTTCCAGTAATATGTTCTGATGTCATTTATGGTAAAGAAAAACATTCTGAAGAAACCGACATGTACTAAGACCGAAAAATTTGAAATTCACTGCACGTGGTGGATTACGGCCCATGTCCCTTATACAGAGGAGGCTTCAGTCTCAGCAGTGGGAAAGCTATAGGCTGATTATGTTACTTTATCTTCTTCTTAGCGTGTCGCTGGCAAATAGCTAGATGGAGTCAGCCCAGAACTGGGCAACAAGTTTGGCATCTTCGGTAACTTCCATCAAGTCCTGCAGTGAGCAGTTGACAGGGCAAGCAGGACAGGAATATAAGTGTGCCATGGTTTGTGGAACAGAACCACATATACACCCCAAGGCAGAGTCATCGATAAATCTCCACCTGAGCAGATTTTGTTTGCTGCGACCAACCTGGGTGCGGAGTCTATTTAAAGACTTCCAGGTCAGCCATGGCAGTTCGTGTCCAGGTGGTAGATGCTCAGCTGGTGGGATAAATGGGCTTGGAAGGGATGTACTTTCTAGCTACAGTTTTAGGCGCTCCTTAGGCTGCTCGCCAGTAAGTGGGGTGACACACTTCAGGAAACTTGTTCAACTTTTCAGCCTTTGTGACACTAACGTGTACCCGATGTTAATTACTTACTATGTTACGTTACTTTATTATAGTTAAATATACTACCTGGTAACCCCTCTCAGGATCGCTGCAATAGATCCTCGTCCAATGTTTGTTCATGGCCAGAGCTCCGCGACACCTGAGAGGCTGCATCCACTCGCCATTCTTAGAGAACTGTACCAGAAGCCGGTCGTCATCCAAGTCTCCGCTCCACATGACCAGGAGGAAGTTCTCTAAGTCTCGGAATTCCATTGCTATAAAAAGAAAGATGGTTTCTGATGAATCGTGAAAATATCGGTGGCAGATCAATTGATACGGGGTTTGCTGCTAATGCCAGAAAAACATGGATTACTGTTGATGAAAAATTTAGAATTTTTACTTTTTTATTTATACTAATATTCAAACTGGATGAGGTCATTGTTCCCTACTAGTTTCCTTGAGAAAAACACTGAAATGAACTTAGAAATCATAATTTTGAAGTTCTGTACGAACTTCAATTCATACTGAAAAAAAAAAGATAAAGTTAAGTAATCTTTCAACATCCAATTTTGACTCCCAAGACCCCAATGAAAATTAAAGTATATTATTTTATTCACTGTGCCACGAATTTAATAAGGCATGTCCAGTTAAAAAAGTTCAAATGAGCAATAAATCTAAATTTAATGAATAGGCCACTGCTGGAATAAGAATAAGCAGAGACAACTTATACAAACTGTACCATGAAAAATCATTGACTTCCGATGAAGACTTCCATATTTTTTTTATAGATTGCTAGCAATGTGGGTTTCAGAATTCACATTACAGCAATCTTGTTAAGCCCTCCAACTAAGCTAAATATTTTGTGTCTGGAGTGGGTTCACGGCAATAGTGTACCTAATGGGTTGGATTCGAACTCGTGACTTCTCGATCATAAGTCCGACACTTTATCCATTAGGCTATTGACGCTTTCAATAATTATATAATTTTGTACGTAATTACTCAAAGATATTTAAAAGAGTATGCGCCCAAGCTAAATCTAAATCAATAAGTAATAAAATTAGCATTTCTAACAGTAAAATAAAAACTGTGTGGAAGGTGATAAATAAGGAAAGTGGAAACACAAACCAACAGGGACGGAATGAACTGACTTTGAACATTGATGATTAGATCATTTCAGATAAATGAAAAGTGGCTGAGAAGTTGGAAAATTACTTTACCAATATTTCAATAGAGGTTACAAAATCTCTGCATTCTTCACCATCATTCGCAGAATCTTTTTTAAAAGAAAACTTCAGTAAAGATATACCAACAGTTTCAGCATCATTCTATTGATGTAATTAAAAAAACATTCCAAGGCCTTAACATAAAAAACACTAAGGACTTATGGGGTATATCTGTTAGAGTTCTTGGTAATATTATTGACTCAATTGCTCCTATTCTAACAGGCATATTTAATCAAGGTATAGACAGTGGCACTTTTCCCGATTTAATGAAACATAGTAATACTTTACTATGTTTCATTAAATCGAGAATTTGGTACTACTGTACCAATTTTAAGTCGAGTTGTAAGAGTGATCCCTCTCACTATAAACCGATATCTGTGCTTCCAGCATTAAGCAAAATCTTTGAAAAAATCATGCTGGACTAGATGCTGTCACATTTTAACTCAAATGGGATTCTGCAGAGCCGGCAGTTCGGTTTCATGAAAGGTAGCTCAACAGCAGACGCAGGAGTAGCGCTCATCCGTCACATTCTGGAATCTTAGAAGAAATCCTAGGATGCAATTGGCATATTTTGTGACCTCTCCAAAGCTTTTGATTGCGTTGACCACAAAATACTAATCTGTAAATTATACCATTACGGAATTCGTGGACAAGCTGCTAACCTTATTCTTTCCTGTTTATCAAACAGGAAACAAAAAGTATTGTTAATGGAGCGACATCTTCAGGATCTCTAGTCAAGATGGGCGTTCCGCAAGGTTAAATACTTGGCCCTTTCCTTTTTCTTGTGTATATGAATAACCTACCATATATGATCACCAACTTGTGGGATATAATTCTATTCGCTGAAGACACTTCTTTCATTTTTAAAATAGATAGAAAGATGCGGATGTGTTACATGTAATTGAAAGTCTGGCACTTCTTACGAAATGGTTTACTGATAATAATCTCGCACTTAATGCGAACAAAATGAAATGTCTCAAGTTATCATTGCCTACCCAAGCAGCAAAATTCTCCTATAGCAACTGACTTATAAGATTACACGTCTTATAGAAATCTAGTAGACGCATTAACTCAGTCCACTGATCCTGCCAAAGCATCTTCCAAGATGATTTGAACTACAAGTACTTTTGACCCAATCATTTAGTTTTATAAATGTTAATAGGATTATTTTACACGACTCTTACTAGAGCGGTCAGTCAGGTTCAGTCTTATAAGTGCAAGTTATAAAAGTAATTAGCAAAGTGTGACTTTTGATCCGATAATCGCATTTAGTAAGATCGTTTTATCTTGTTAACGTCTTGTTTCATTCTTCTATAAGACATGCACTTCCTGCCACAGATATATCTGCTAGAGGTAAAGATATTATAGAACAAATTTATCTTAGTCGTGACCCTTAACGGATTTTTTGCACCAAGCTAGCATAGCCTCTGATTTTTATAAGTAAGATTCTACTTAAATGTGTTCTAAATTTGCTATTATTAGAGTAGTCGGCCATCTTGTGATTTGTTAGAGAAAGAAAGCTGGAACAATATAAATATGGATTTAAATAAATGGAGACGATTTAAGCGTAGTGGCGGTTATCGAAGAAGAGTTTCGAAAAAGTACTTTGAAATGAAGTCGGTATCGGAGTTCAGGTCAAGCGGATCAAAAGAAAAGTTCTTAAATAAAAAAGAGCCTGGTGAAGTTGGTGAAGTTTGTGATGGTTCCGTACACGGTAAAATGCAAATAGACTTAGACAACTGGGAGGATAATTTTACAGAGAGTTGTAATGATCAAGAAGATACGGAAAATGCTAGCGGAAGCATTAATAGTGAATTTAATCATAATGAGTTTGATAAAAATTATGAATTACAGATGGATATAAAACAGTGGGCTATTAGGATTAATATAGCATATTCAGCTTTAAATGAACTTTCTGCGATTTTAAATAAAAGGATAAAATATGCTTTATCTAGGGATGCCCGCATTATCCTTAAAACTAACAATAAAACAATAGACGTTACTACTGTGGGCACAGGACATTATTGGCATGTGAAAAATCAGGTGTGCTTTAAAATATATTTTAGTATTGAATATCGACTCTGAACAATGGAACAGTTAATTATTTCGTATAAAAATACTCAACAGCTTTAAACACGTCAATTAAGAAATAAAAAAAAATCCTAAAAAAAACTTACTAACAGTAAATTTCACACTCATCGGTAGGGAAATGATCATAAATCGCAAAATGCTTGCAATTTCGACACCAAAAAAATCATGGTATAACACTTTTGTCATCTTTCCTTGAGCCACAGTGAAGTGTACCGGCCTATTGATTGTGTCTTTTGAAATATTATAGTCACAACCATAACATTTTTTTACTTTCAAAAAGTGTGTAATTTTCCACGGCCATTTGGCATACTTCAGCTTATGGAAATCCTTTTTAGTTTAAAAAATATCGACATCCATTAATACAACCATTTCCAGTCCAGAATAAAATAAGCTGCATGCTGAAAATGTTTAAGAACTTTATAATTACGTATTTAGGAAAAAAAAGGCAATGAAATTGATTTTGTTTGGACACTAGTCTAGGGGTGCAAAATTGCGACCTCTCGCGCCCTTCTCTGGTTCAGACTATGGTGCGGAGCGAGAGGGAATGGGATGCGGTCGCCTCCTTCTGCGAAGCAATCATGCTAGCGAAGGAGGAGGCCGAACGCGCGAGGGAGAGGCAACTCTCTTCCTCGAGCCCCAGCCGCCGCGGGAGACGCCCCGGGCGTCGGGGATCACGAGCCGATTTCCGGCCACCGTAGGCGCGGGCCTGCGGACGGCGAGCAGGGGTCGCTCACCGTCCGGTAAGGACCAGGCCCGGGTCGGCGGCGCGTCGTGTTCCACGCGCGCCTCAAAGAGCTGTCAACACCAGTGACGGGGCCTCATAGGGCCATTGCCTGCCGGGGTTTGCGGGAAAGTTCTACCGAGTTACCACGGCCCCGGAAATTTAGGGCATCCGAAGGAACAGGGTGGGTTTTTAGTCAGTAGAAATCTGACACACCCTTCCGCTTGACCCTGAGTGGAAGAAGTCATTCGATGATTTTACCACCCCAAAAAAAATGAGTGCAAAATTACGTAATAACAACATTACCTACACACCATAACATAGCGAAATTTTAAGATAATTCATAATTAGGTTAGTATCGGTGACCTGTGGCGATGTTTGATATAAGTATAAATATTTGCAACAACTTACAAGATTTACATATTACCGTATAGTTTAACTCACATTACCCACGGAACCCTAAAACTTAAATATGGTGGCGTAGGTATGTCATGTAAACATCTTAACTTTGATTAAAAAGTCCTTTAAAGGTTCTGATAAATGCAATGTAATGGCACGTGTTTCGACCCTATGTCGGATAGTGTAGCGTAAATAAAATTAAGTGCACAGTAAAACACAACCGCTACTTAAAACGTTTAATTTTGATTAAAAGGAAAAAGATAGAAAACAAGTACTTAATTAAAAAATATAAAAAAGTTAAATATTAGTTATTATTGGGAACCTTTCAGTGATGGCGTGGGTTAACTTAGCGGAAAGAAAAAGAATGTTATCGAAAGTATTATGCAAATATTTTTAACTTACCTAACAAAAAAATCGATTGCAATCGGTTATAGCTAGGCGAATACGCATTATTAGTAATTTTAATTACAAAAACACTAAGAGCATCCAACGCGTCTTGATAGGCCTTAGGTTAGAAAGAGTTTTTGACGTGAGAATTTTTAGATTAGAAATATACAAATTAGGTGCACTATTTAAAATAGAACTCCTGCTGCGAAAACTCGGTAATTCCTGGACGGCTGAACACGACTGTGGGAAGTAACGTAGAAATCACGGAGCCACTGCGCTGCGGGGTCCGCATCTACCTCGTACTCGCTTCAGGCCTTTGAGATGGACGTCTCAGGCACAGGATGTGCTCGGATATCGGGCGAGAGCACCCCGACCTCCGTCGTCGATAACCGACGTCGCTTGCCCGTAGGGTGGAGCCAAAAATTGGCTTGTAACGGGATCTAAACAAAAAAGAAACTTCAGACCACTTGGTCAGATACCCGTATGGAAGTTAAAAGGATTACCTGTCTTGAATGTTTTCCCGATTCATACGACTGGACTACGGAATTGCTAACTGAATTTATGTTCTTTGCTTAATTGTGTGATGTTTGTGAAATTCAATTTTAAAGATTAACTTTGTAACTATACCCAATTTCCAATTCTTTTATTTTCTCCCAAAATATACGTATCTATCCCGAGTTTTATTTTATCCCAGTAGGTAGCGGTAGTTAGTTTCCCGTAGAGTGTGTTTGATGTGTGGATGGTTAGGCATCGTGACCAAAGGTAAGCTTTTTGAATGGTCGTGTGCTAGTGTCTACCTTTTTTATTTTTTAGCCCGACTGTTTGCTTTTCTGCTATTTGCTAGTATCTGTTTTTGTTGGATTCTTAGCCCAGCGGATTCCTTTGACGTTCATTTTGTTGTCTTCTTCCCGTATCGATATTACGGCACGATATCTAACGATTTCCTGCTAAGTCCCGCTCTCTTTCATTTAATCTATTTCTATTTTGTGTTTAAAAATGTCTGAAGAAGGTTCTATCGGTGAGACTCCTTTACACGAAAGTATTATTATTTCTAGACCTCCTCCCATTCCACCTAGGCCCACTCCGGGTACTAGTCGTTCTAACTTACCTTCTCCTATGAAATCCGAGGACTGTCCCGGTTACCTTCTAAAACGATTTTCGCTAAGAAAATGGAACATAAATTATACTGGAGATACCAGTGTTCGAAATTTTTTTACCAGTATCGAAGAAGAGAAGGATTCAGACGACATAACTGACAGATATCTGCTTAAACGCTTCCACGAAGTGTTATCCGGTCGCGCCTTGAATTATTATAGGTCAATCCGTCGACCTGATATGACTTACCTGCTATATGGGAAGCTCATAATAATCCTCTCTCTATACATCCTGGAGTTTCAAAGACTTATTTTAAGCTCAAGGATAACTTTTACTGGCCAAATATGTTTCGAGATGTTTCTGAGACTTTAAGGCAATGTGAGGTTTGTAAAGCTTATAAGATCGCGAATTCCCAACCACGTGGTCATATGTGTTATCCAAAGGAAGTTTCTTCACCTTTACAAATGATTTCTATCGACGTTATTGGACCGCTTCCAATCGCTTATTATGGGTTCAAATACATTTTATCTATGGTCGATGTTTTTTCTAAATATGTTTGGTTAGTGCCCCTTAAAAGGATTGACGCCAATTCAGTTATAAAAGCTTTGGAATCTGAAATATTTTTTAACTTCGGAGTTCCACGGTCTATTCTCTGTGATAATGCTACCGTTTTTCGTAGTAATCAGTTTTTAAACTTTCTTAGATCGTTTCGCATTGAATCCCCTACATATACCCCTTATTACACTCCACAAGCAAACACGGTAGAACGTTATAACCAGTGTCGTTACTTGTTTGAGCATATTGGTTGGCGAGAACCAAAGGAATTGGGCTAAATTGTTACCCAAGGTCAAACTTTACCTCAATTCATGTATTAATTTAGCCACAGGGTTTACGCCACACTTTCTCATATTCGGTAGAGAAGTCTGTATGGATTCATCGCGTGCGAATAACCAGACTCTAAGCACTAATTTAGCTGAAAGTCGGGAACAACACGCGAGTAATCTGACTTCGCTCGCCGAGATTTACGCAAAAGTAGCGGACAATCTTTCTTCTGCTTTTCTCCGTAATTCACGAAATTACAATACGAACCGGACGGCTTTAATGCCGGCGACATTGTATGGAGGCGTAATTTTTTAAAATCGTCAGCTGCTGAATACTTTACAGGAAAGCTTGCTCCTCGTTTCATTAAATGTCGTGTGATCAGAGTCATCTCCATGACTACATATGTCCTACAAGACTGTGATTCTCATCATATTGGACAATATCATATAAAAGACATACTTAAATGAATTAATTTGTTCCATATTCTTAACTTAATCAGCATTACTTATGTTAGGCCATTAGTTTTCAATTAACGACACCTCTTTTATTATTTCGATCCTCATTCCTCCCTGGAGTTAATATTTATTCATAACCATTTCCTCTCATTAGGCGTCGTATTTTTGATTTTGATTTAAGGTCCACCCTCTTCAACTTAACCCTCTCTCTTTAACTCAACCTTCTAACTTATCCCTCTATAACTTAAGCTCTTAAATTCAGTCTTGAGTCGTGTTTGACTTTGAGTCGTGTTTGACTTTGAGTCGTGTTAGACTTTGAGTCGTGTTTGACTTTGAGTCGTGTTTGACTTTGAGTCGTGTTTGACTTTGAGTCATGTTTGACTTTGAGTCGTGGTTGACTTTGAGTCGTGTTTGACTTTGAGTCGTGTTTGACTTTGAGTCATGTTCGACTTTGAGTCGTGTTTGACTTTGAGTCGTGTTAGACTTTGAGTCGTGTTTGACTTTGAGTCGTGTTTGACTTTGAGTCGTGTTTGACTTTGAGTCGTGTTTGACTTTGAGTCGTGGTTGACTTTGAGTCGTGTTTGACTTTGAGTCGTGTTTGACTTTGAGTCGTGTTCGACTTTGAGTCGTGTTTGACTTTGAGTTGTGTTTGACTTTGAGTCGTGTTGGACTTTGAGTCGTGTCTCACTTCGAGTTTTTATCTGACTTCGAGCTTTTGTGTTCGACTTCGAGTTTTGTTTGACTTCCTTTGAGTTTTCGTCGTATTTTTAAGTTATTTCTTAATCTCAACTCTTATTTGTTTCGTGTTGATTATTGTTCTTTGTTCCTATATATATTTAAGAATATTACTCTAGATCTATCGTTTGTTTTTCTATTCTAATGTAGGTTTAGGAGACGCATCTGAAGCTCGCACTGTTAACGTCTAAACTGGAGGCCGGCTTTCAATTTTATTCAGTATCAGCTGCACTTCGATGTTGTTGATTTGATGTATTTAGTTTAAAGTTAGTTAGGCTAGTTTATTTAATTTGTATATTATGGTTTTCACTCTTGGTTGATGCTATCCCTTTTGTGTTGTCAGTCTGTTATTGTGTTTTCAATCTGTTGTTGTGTTTTCAATCTGTTGTTGTGATGTCAATCTGTTATAGCGTTGTCATCCTCTCACTGGGTTGATACATTCACTTGGGTTGATCTCTCACCTTTCTTTTAGGGTTGTCAACCACCTTTCTTTTAGGGTTGTCACTCACCTTTCCTTTAGGGTTGCCACTCACCTTTAGGGTTGCTACTCTCAATTTTTTTTTTACTGGGAATGGGGTACTGTAGCGTAAAACCGCTACGGTTAAAACCTCCTCCAATGCTAATCCAAACTTTTCAATAAAAAATTTTTTCTTCATAGCTGTTATTCACATTTGAACCAGGAATCGTGAAAAAATCGTCGGTTGTTTGCCTTTTGACGGCGTCATTACATTTTTGGGACCCGATAAGTGATGGTCGACCTTATTTTTTGTGATTAATATCGAAATTATGAAGTGAAAGTTTTTTTTCTGTTGGTGTAAACCCAATAAAAAATATAAAGTGTCCTAGCAAAAGTATAGTCTGTGGGTGATTTTCTGGTTAATTTGGTATGTAATGTCGTCTTTTTTCTTTTCGATCCATTTCGCACTAGTTTCATAATTAATCAAAGATTCAGCTTGCATCGGTGGTCTGAAGTTTCTTTTTTGTTTAGATCCCGTTACAAGCCAATTTATGGCTCCACCCTACGGGCAAGCGACGTCGGTTATCGACGACGGAGGTCGGGGCGCTCTCGCCCGATATCCGAGCACATCCTGTGCCTGAGACGTCCATCTCAAAGGCCTGAAGCGAGTACGAGGTAGATGCGGACTCCGCAGCGCAGTGGCTCCGTGATTTCTACGTTACTTCCCACAGTCGTGTTCAGCCGTCCAGGAATTACCGAGTTTTCGCAGCAAGAGTTCTATTTTAAATAGTGCACCTAATTTGTATATTTCTAATCTAAAAATTCTCACGTCAAAAACTCTTTCTAACCTAAGGCCTATCAAGACGCGTTGGATGCTCTTAGTGTTTTTGTAACTAAAATTACTAATATTGCGTATTCGCCTAGCTATAACCGATTGCAATCGATTTTTTTGTTAGGTAAGTTAAAAATATTTGCATAATACTTTCGATAACATTCTTTTTCTTTCCGCTAAGTTAACCTACGCCATCACTGAAAGGTTCCCAATAATAACTAATATTTAACTTTTTATATTTTTAATTAAGTACTTGTTTTCTATCTTTTTCCTTTTAATCAAAATTAAACGTTTTAAGTAGCGGTTGTGTTTTACTGAACACTTAATTTTATTTACGCTACAATAGGTATATATTCATTTATTACTGAATTAAGAAATAATGAAAATTTAACATTTTGAAGGCGCATGAAGATATGTTTATTATCATCTAACACTTCATCAATAAAATGATTTTCGCATGTTGAGTAGGCACTCTTTACAAAACAGTTATACGGAAAAAGTTACTTTATTGTAATGACAGATATTATTATAATGTGACATTACTTAGCTTACGAAAAAAAAAGTAATTAATGTCACACACCAGCACAGTACAATGAATTAACGAAAAAAGAACGAATGATCAACTGAATGAATCTACTAATGGTATTACGCTGATCACTGTAGGATCAATTACTCTAGTAGCGGCACGCGCCAGATCATAAGAGGACCAATCGCTCTTTGATGATGCAGATGCATTTACCGTATTTTTATAGGATAGCTATATTTTGTTAAAGCACTTAATAAGGTAATTATAAAATCAAATAGCACTTTACCGGATTATAACAAAGCGACTATAGGGCGTAATAGTCCTATAAACTGCGCCCAAATGCAGCTCTATAAACGTTTACAGGATTTCTATAGGATTAAAAAATACCTGCTCCTAGGATAATTACAGGGCCACATTTTGCTACTTGGGTAATGTACCACAAGCTCGTGTCCATTTAATACTCGATTGCAAAAAACTCGATGATATTACGGAAACTATATTTTTGGGTATGACTATCAATTCAAAGTTGAAGTGGAGCGATCACATTAGGACTCTTTCAAGTAGATTAAGCTCAGCTGCATATGCCGTAAGGAAAATTAGACAATTAGCTGATATAGTGACAGCTCAGTTAGTTTATTTTGCTTATTTCCACAGTATCATGTCTTATGGTATACTACTGTGGAGGTCCGCAGCTGACGTAGAATTAATTTTTATACTGCAAAAGAAGGCAATCCGGGCAATATACAAAATGGGTCCTCGCGAGTCCGTTCTAAATGTTGTTAAAGAGGTCATTATACTGACTCTGCCTTCACTTTATATATTAGAAAGCATATTATATGTACGCAAAAACTTAGACCTTTATAAGATTAGAAGCGATCTTCACACTATAAATACACGTAATAAACATGAAGTTGTTATCATATACCTCATAAATAGCATAAGCTTTTAATAATATAAAAATTGATGGAAAATGATGATCACGTTCCAATGATATGATAAAAGAACTTCAAGTTTTCTTATGAGACATAGTCTTTAAAGACACAGAAAGTAAGCCATTAAAAGAAATGGAATTGTAATGGAGTGACAACAATGCAAAATTACCAAAAGTAAGAGTACAATGATTGCGTGAAGCAAAGTATTTAAAATTCATACTGTATCATGCTTCAAGGGATACGTAAGAAAAAATTCATCATCTATTTCTACTTACACAATATCTCCCAGCTGAGGTCATCAAAGGGCGCCGTATCTGGAGCTGGCAAGGTCTGCTCGTGCTCCCCTCGCATGCTGTACTGGACCCAGGAGTGAGGGCCGTAGATGAACATGTGATGGTTCAGTACATACACGCCACGAACTGTTTCACCTGTTGATATAATTTAGGGTTTGAAGACAAGTATGACTGGAGAACATCTTGATATTATTACTCAAGCAAGACACACAATAACGTCTCTCCACAATACTTTTATACATACCACTTGAGCGCTAGAATACTCTTTCTACTGATAATTTGTATGGTACATAATTGTATTGTTATTGTTCCTTTTTTTAATACGTATTTTTATATGAATGCTTTCTTTTTCTTTTCTTTTGTGCTGAGAATGTTTAAAATATTAATTATTTTTATTTAATTCACATGACCTAATTATACAGACTTTAAGTTTGTGTCCTCTGGTACCTAAACACAAGTTAAATCTTACTTTGGGTAACACTGGTAAGTGTTCAATTAGTTTAGTTTACATAAATACGCACAAAAATGTTGTCAAATGAACTTTGTAAGGTGATTTAGTTGAATTCAATAAATATTATATATTCTATTCTATTCGACAATATGCCTCCACAGAATTCTGCAGTACTTTAATTAGGACCCTCGCTGAAGTACAGATAATTTGGTAAAGCATATTAAATAATGAACCTGTCAATTATCTATTCTCTTCACAACCCGGTATTCTCTGGTTGAGATTAATAATGACATTAAGTCCGCTTTTGTATAAATATATGTTTATACAAGTGAAGTCTTTGCTTACCTTCTTCAAGAGGGTTATCAATTGTGACGTATTCACTCGTCAGCATATTCAGAAGCATTGACTGGAAAACAATAAAAACATTAAAAAATTTGTCAACTAACTTAACTGGTTTTAGTTAATCTTGTAATTTTTTATGTGAATACGAGAACACTGTAATCTCTTATATACGTTTTTAATTTGTAATTACATTGTACTTTGCTAATTCGTCTATATCCACTGGCCTCACAAATATGAAATAATGGAAACATTGTGAAAATAAATTTAGTTTTGAAAACAGTAATTATGAAGTTTCTTGCCGGTTTTTCTCCATTCAACAACAATTCAAATTCTTTTTGTACGTAAGTGATCGTGTAGGCCTTATGAAATATTTTAAGTTTTCATTTAGAAAAGTATGGTTAAACTTACCACAGAATTATTGGTCGACGCTGCAGCCCATTTATTATCTGGTGAAAGCTCTAAGTTTTGCATGATGCCCTCGAGTTGAGGACAGAGGTCTCTGGCCAGGTCTGACGTGGCCAAGTCCCAGGATATGACTCTACTAGAGATGGAGACGACGTAACGCTTGTCTGAGCTCAGACGGAACGCGAAGACTGCAAACTGATGCCCCTCTAAGGAATACTGGAAGAGAACAGAAGAAACCGGCTTTTAAGAATCTATATTCTTCTTTTATACTTATATAAAAATCAATTGCTGTTCGTTAGTCTTCCTAAAACTAAAGAAAGGGTGGACCGATTTCATTAATTCTTTTTGTATCGTGATTCGTGTTCCCTCTCATACAAGGAAGGTTTGAAAGGTGATAAAATATGGAATAAAAAAAAAATAGGGGTGCGAAGTTCGCTGGGTTAGCTAGTCTATACGTATAAATAAAATTGAAGTGTCACTCTGTGATTTCAAAATAACTGTGCTTTCTCAAGTGCGTATAGTTATTAAGTTATATATACGCGGTATATCGACCCGCCGTTAGTGCAACAAAAATCATTCAAAATAGACTTATAGCGTGTCTATCGGCGTCAGATCGTATCGTTTTTCCGTGTAGTAGCAGATTTCCCGTGCTCCTAGTAGTATGTAAGGTACCTACTCTCTTTCAATAAACAGTGATAATAATAATTAACCTGGGAACGATAATTTGGATACAATTGGACGCGAACGAATTTTTAATGATTGTCGTTGTACTAATATGTCGATGTTTACCTTCAAAATCTCGGTAACGTGACATTTTGGGGTACCATGTTTCACGACAATTTTTATTCGTCTATGTGTTCTCTATCCATATATATCAATTTCATCATACGCCGCGATTTCAAAAAACCTCAAAATGGCCGCGGGTCGATATGCCGGATCGGTTCTATCCCCTTTACGAAACCGCACTGGCCCTGCGTGGTAGATAATGGCCCAATTCAGCTCTTTGTTTGTCTAAACGCGCTAATCTTCGAAACTACTGGATGGATTTGAATGAAATTTACTGTGGAAGTAGCTTAAAGTGTAAAGAAGATTATAAGCTATACTTTTTACCCAACTGCTAAAGCAGCTAAAGTCCTCAAAACCGAAGCCCCAAGTGACTGCTAGTTAGTAGATATTTACCTTTAAAGGACCCCCAGGAGTGTGCAGACAATGATGTGAAGGCAGCAGTGCACAGTGACTCTTCCCGTTGTTCACGCACTGCTTGAGGAGTGAGGATATGGCAGGGTTGTGGGGGGCTTCTGGCAGCAGCCTGCCCACCAGTTGAGGAGCCAGCATGTCGGAGTACGTGCCCAGGATCGCACCTCCCAGGCGGAGGGCGTCGGCTACCAGCATGAGTTCCCTGGAATTTTATGATGAGATCATGTAGATTAGGACCTTACGGGTAGTAGTACGTAGTAGATTAGGACGGGTCTACTCAAATCTGTGTGGTTCTTTCCTCAAAAGGCCATTTCAGACTAATCTACATAATCCTCATAAACAATTGTGAATATATGAACTATGTAGGTTATTTTATTCGAGTTAAACATGATTGTCTGGCAGTTTGAGTGCTTTTTGCGGCCTACCCAAACACGTCCTTACTTTGGTATTGTTCGTCAAATCGTTAAGCTCCTTGTTCTAAGTTGAGCTATACGTCATTTGACAAATGCTTGCACTGTATGGACAGGCCCACTCAAATCTGTGAGTACCTTTCTTCAAAAGACCGCCTCAGACTGAAACCTACAAGGTTCCCATATAATTAAACCAGTATAGATTGTATGGACTTTAAAAGAGACAGACTACTGAGTTTGTTTCGGTGTTTCTTCTCAGGGTAGTCAGTTAGGAAACACCGGCCTCATCTAGTTAATATTTACGAAAAAAATTACGTGTAAAAGTGTTATTTAATAACCAATTTGCAAAATAAAGATCATTTATCATTTACAAGGTCAATGACCTTAAGTATCATAGTTTGTTGTAATTAATAAGTGATATTCTGACGGCGAACAACAAACTTCGAAAATGGTCTTATGCATGACATTTTCAAACTACTACAAGGTACCTACTTTTTATGAAATGAAAATTACTTTTTTTTTGTATAAAATGAACAAATTAATGTATGTGTATTTTTTGAAGATGATATTGGTGCATTATTCAAAATCTTCGGAATCATTTATACAAAAGAGGAGATTTCGAGATTATTTAAAACTTTGGAAGAGATTAATTTTTCTATTTTTAGTAGAATGTCTCTTTGGCTTTACATTTATAAGAGAGTCAGATATGACTATTAACGAACTGGTCAAACGAGCAGTTACCGATGTGGCACATTATAAAATATCTCTCTTAATATGTGTCCTTAGAATAGATATATGGAATACTAGCTTCTGCGCGCGACTTCGTCCGCGTAGAAGTCGAAAATATTCCACGGGATCCCGTCCCCGACTTGCTTGACAAAGATTATAATAGCTCGGCTAATATGCATGATATAAAGATAATTTATAGCCTATAGCACTCAGGGATAATGCAGCTACATGTAAGCGAAAGAATTTTCAAAACCGGTTCGGTAGTTTCAGAGATTACCCCCTACACACAAACTTACAAATTTTACCTCTTTAAAATATTAGTATAGATTCTATACAACGTGTAACGGAAACCCCATATCTATCCAAAAGGACTCAAGACCACATCTGGTATGGAGTCTCTATGCAAAGTTTCAGCTCAAAATAAGTGACTCACAGAATTGACCCCAAATTATTGGTTTCATATGTTTCTTGAATACCAGTAATAACAAACGTGCCACAGCACTATGAGGGTCATCACTTTCCACGTCACTTGCCAATAAAACGATAATTCTCTTCGTTCTTCTTAATTTGAAAAATTTGGCCTCTGGTATCAATGTATTGAAATTTCTAATATGCTCCACACATGTAGACATAGAATTAGAAAACCCTTGCCATATCGTTTATTATCATCCAAAGAAGCCATGCACTTGGTATGTAGGTTAGGGTGTCCCGTTCATGTATGGGGGAAAAAAAAAATGAGCTACGGCTACGCAAGAGGTATCAAAAGTTGCGTTTTGACATATATATTTCGATTATTATAAAATTTAATTAGATATCTTGAGGCCTCTACCAGTCCTTGAAGTTTTTAAAATTTGCTATGTTTAGGGGTTCCTAATATAAACTATAAATCATACAAAAATAACATTTAAATGGTTTTTATTAAATTTAAGGGTACAGCAATGAGTTAAAGCAAGGTTTAAAATAGTTGAAAGACAAAATAATCAATGGCAACTTTAAAAACGGAACTGGTTTTTGCGACCAAAATTAGGCATTTCTGAGCGAGATTTTAATCTGTTCCTAATAAAACCATCCCGAGCTGTAGCGTCCGTGACGCTTTGAGAAGCCTCCGTCACTAGTTTTACACATCTTTCCACTGACTGTGTGTGGCAGGGAAAGTCAATAATGTCGAGGATGTGTTCTTTAGCCTTAATTCTAAGTTCATCGTTGGAGACGTGTCACAAAATTGGTGGAGCTGATATTTCACACTCTTGCCAAAATATTATATCGGTGTAGTCTCGCGCACAGAAGGTAAGATTTGGTGCTTTAAATACCCTGCGAGAGTTGCTCTTTTCTGCTTCTCTGGCCTTTAATATTTTGCGAGATGCAAGCTCTCGAATATGCTCTCTATCGTCGAATAACATGGCAATAAGCAAGTTTTCTGGGTGCGCAAAAAAAGCGTTTCTTTCGATCACCGAATTTACAATAGATCTCTGACTATCAGGCAAAAATCGAGAGTATATAACCATTTGAAAAATATGCTTGGCTCCATCTTTAAATGATGAGTTTTGCTTGATTAGGAACCAAACAGGAGCGTAAACTTTGACCACGTAGTTCACAAGCAGCTGCAAATTATTTGACGGCGAAACAGTACTTACGTAAAGTCTGAGTATGCGATTGGCAGTAGTGAGCCATCTCGAATGCGCCATTTTTCCAGGTTGGCGGTTCGCTAGCTCAAGGGAACAGGAACCAGCCATCACAGCATGACACATTTCGTACAGATACTTTTGATCTGTGCTTAGTTCCTTCACAATATTATCAGGTAATACTAGCAAATTGCCAGACACTGCACAAAAAGACGCTAGAGGTTTACTTTCACAAGCAGCTAGCTGTTTTCCAATAGGTCCTGAATATTCTTTTGGCCCAGATGTGCTACCATCCAGAGCCATGAACAAATGACGAAGCGGTAATTCATTCGCGTGAAGCATACAAACACACCATTGCAACGGTCTCTTTAAATAGTTTTCCAGGTATTGAATGAAACCTCCCTTCCAACCTGAATTCGTAGCAGTACCATCGCACCCCACACAGATCACCTGTTCCAAGTTCAACCCTTGATTTTCTTACAAAGATATGATAGAAGAGACGATCCCTTTGGCAGTGCTACGACTTGGCGTCATATGTCCCAAATAAATAGATCCCGGCTCTGTGAGAACTGAAATGTGTTCTTGCAAGACTTCTCTGCGGTGGTACCGATCGCTTATTTTCTCGTTTATGAGTGTTTTGTCCTTTCGTCCATCAAAGTAGATACTTTTTATTACAATCGTATCAATGTCTTTGCTGGCCTTGGTCCGTGCTTTTGAAACAGCTCTATGAATTTTATTCTTATCAATATAATATACAAGACTTAGATCTTCGGAAGATACCAATCCTACGTCAGCTAAGACCGCCGAAGCGACCGCAGCCGCAGATCGCGTTGATAGTCCATACCGATCACATACCTTAGCTACTGTTGGCAGCGCCAGAGTGTTCCGATTCAACGAAGTAGATGGAGTCTCATTTACAGGCACGTCACTATTCGCAGAAAGCTCTGTTACAGGCGACTGCGGTCGAGGCGGCAACTCGCGCACCGGAACAGGATTGGTTTTTAGTGATGCACTGGGAAAACATGCGTGCTCTGACTCTTTCCGATTCAAATTTTCTTGTCTCTGATGTTTCTTTAAAAGTCTTGCTGTTTCTTTAGTGTCTATACCGCTTATTGCCATTTTTCTATCACTTCTTTGATCCAGTAAAAAGTCTCTTTCAGAAATAGGAACTTTCTTAGGTTTTATGCAGGAACAAATGTCAAACGAAGTGCACTTACAAGCAGCAATATCGAAGAGTTTGTTCGACGATTCCAAAAAGCACTTCACTTTGCTTTCGTAACTATCATTTCTTTTATTATTGGGATATCTTATCAATGACAGGTATTTGTCGAAATATGATTTCAGCAATTGAGTAACTCGTACGTTGGAAACGATAGGAATCGAAGCTTTGGTCCAAATCATATCAAGTTTTCCAGAAACGATTGAAAAAACTTCTGTGTTAGAAGGATCTTTCCCATTCTTCTGTAGTTTTAGTTCATTTTTAGTAAACAAAATGAATTTGATAACGTCACTTATCACTGGTAACTGGCGATCGTCAAGTTCTTTATATGATCCCAAAATAGCACAAGTAGTCTCACTTCGTCTTGAACCCATTATTATATACTAGCTTTTTCCTGCGACTTCGTCCGCGTAGCAGTCGAAAATATTCCACGGGATCCCGTCCCCGACTTGCTTGACAAAGATTATAATAGCTCGGCTTATATGCGTGATATAAAGATAATTTATAGCCTATAGCACTCAGGGATAATGCAGCTACAAAAAAGCGAAAGAATTTTCAAAATCGGTTCGGTAGTTTCAGAGATTACCCCATACATACAAACTTACAAACTTACAAATTTTACCTCTTTATAATATTATTTATAACAAAAACACGTTTTTTATCACAAGGAAGTGCAGAGCGACACCTTACAGCATTAAAACCGCAATAGAAATGAGACGAACTGCCTCACAGTAGAAGTAGAGAATTTAAGAAAAACAAGTCAAAACATGAATTTTGCGAGTTTGTTCCAAACCAATTCCTAACAGAAAAAATCCTGTCGTTTCCTGCAAATCGTAACTTAGGGTTTCACTATCAATGAAATGAAAAATGAGAAAAATGGGAATAATGTACATAAAATAGAATAGACGACATTGACTGGAGGGTTATTTAAGTGATAAAATATTTAAAAAAATGCCGGTAGAACCCTCAAGATATTTTTTTTATGTTTTTTTTTATTATTTTTACGGTAATCTAAAACTAATAATGCAACTTTTGAGGGGGCTTGAGTAGCGAAAAGCGAAAAAAAAATTTTTCAGGACACCCTAATGTAGGTATATACCCTTTAAATTACACGTTGTATTGCACACCAATACTTTAAACACTCCCCTTTTTACAATATTGCTTAACCTACGGTTATACTGGAGATGGCAATGGCTTAGATAATCCTTTTTAAATAAATCATCCTTCCTACTAATATTATAAGTGCGAAAGTTTGTGAGGATGTATGTATGTTTGTTGCTCTTTCACGCAAAAACTACTGAACGGATCTCAATGAAATTTGGTAGGAAAATAGTTGACATCTTAAAATAACACATAGGCTCTTTTAATCCCAGAATTGCCACGGATCGGGAATTAAGCGAGAATAACCTCTCACACGAATGAAGTCGCGGGCAAAAGCTAAAAAGTTATAAATTACTGTGTAATGTACTAGGTTTGTGCGAGTATGCGTTTGTGTGTGTGTATAAGAGATAATATAATATACAACGTGTAACTTAAAGGGTATATACATATCAAGTGCATAGCTTCTTCGGATGATAACAAATGATATGGCAAGGGTTTTGTAATCCTATGTCTACATTGTGTGGAACTTATTACAAATTTCAATACATCGATACCAGAGACCGAATCTTTCAAATTAAGGAGAACGAAGAGAATTATCGTGTTATTGCCAAGTCACGTGGAAAATTATTGACCCTCGTAGTGCTGTGACACGTTTGTTATGATTGGCATTCAAGAAACATATGAAACCAATAATTTGGTATAAATTTTTTGAGTCAATTAATTTGAGCTGAAACTGTGCATAGAGTCTCCATACCAGATGTTGTCTTCAGCCCTTGTGGATAGATATAGGGTTTCCGTTACACGTTGTATAATATGCGTTTAAGAGAAAGTTACGTGATTATTTTCAAAACAAATAGTGGAAGCAGAGTTTTCATAACCCCCTCTCTATGACTTTTTATTAATATACTATATATATTTGGTATGTATTATAATAAATATGTATGTAACTTTATTTTAGTTATTTATGTATATGTATATATACTTGTAATAAGACTTTTACTTTGAATATATTATCTACTTAGTTTATTTTTTACGCACTGCCATGTTATCTCTTCACCACCCATGGTTGACTGTTAGAGAATGCCTATGGCATTAAGTCCGCCTCTGTACATTTTGTGTTGCATAAAGTTTTAATTCTTACTAATATTATAAATGCGAAAGTAACTCTGTCTGTCTGTGTGTTACGCAATCACGCCTAAACTACTGAACGGATTTAAATGAAATTTGATACGGATATAGTCTAGAGCTTGAAAAAGGACATAGGCTACTTTTTAATGCGAAAAAAGGGCTGGAAGGGGTTGAAATAGGGGTTGAAATTTTGTATAGAAATTACGTAATTTTTAAAGGTAGAAGCTTGAAACTTATTTTTTAGACTTTTGATTAGATATTAATAAATACGAAATTCAAAGTTTGTAAAAACTTTACCGTAAAGGGGGTAAAAATAAGCGATGAATTTTTTTTGATAACGCTGGCAAAAAAGCTTACGGAGAATTATTGAAAAAGTGTAACTTAACGCGGGTGAAGCCGCGGGCAACAACTAGTATGAATTAACATTTCACCTCACAGCATCCTTATTGACATGCTGCTTAGCATCTTCAAAGTCTGCCAGCACAGCTTGGAGGGGACAGCAGTTCAGCTTGGCGTGGAGCCACTCGTAGTTGAACAGCACTTCGGCATACAAGTCTGTGAACCGCTTCGAGCGCACCAGGTGGAATGGTAGTTCACCAAACTGGAAACAGAACAGAGAAGATTTGGTTAGATATTGTTCGGTTGGAAGGTTCTTTTAGTAGCTTATTTTAATTAATTTTAATTAATTTAATAGTATTTCAAATAATACTAGTGTTAGTAAAGTACGTTATACGGTTATACCTAGTGTTAGTATATACATAAATTAAGATAACAATTTGGGTATTACTTGGGTATGAGTCACTTTGTAAAGAAGACGAAACCAGTTTCTCAACCGGTCATTTTCTCCACAAAATGCCTCATAAAAGGGGAAAACACTTTCTCAGTCACTGTTTTTAGAATGCTGTTGCCCCCGGCCCGAGTTCTAACTGCCACAGACGCTATTTTCTTCCGCACAACTGCGTGGAAGCCATCAGTACGGTTCTGCGTAAACATCTCTGATGCACTACAGAACCGGGGCAGTCTCAAGAGCATTCTAAACACATTGTTGTACTGGACGCGCAGGACATCTAGTGACAGACCACCCGTGTACAGACCCTGACAATACGCTTTGAAAAGCGTTATTTTTACCTGGTCCGTGCACGGGCGAATCTACGAGCCAACATATTACCGCGGACCGCCAAAGACCTGCGCTCCCTCTCAATATCCACATTGTCTTTCAGGTCGTCGGTAAGCATATGTCCCAGGTATTTGAATTGTTTTACTCTTCTTATGCTCAAGCCATTCAGGATAAAGTTAGGTGAATAATCTGTAAACTTACCGGCGACCCCAAAGACCATGTACTCACATTTCTTTACGTTATACACGAGCCCATGCCTAGCCGCGTAGTCCTCACAAACTTTCAACATCTCTCCAATAGAACCCGCAGTCAGGCCCAGCAGCACAATGTCGTCTGCATAGCCGATACTGTTAATATTAACACCACCCACCCAACAGCCCACACGCATACTGCTGAGCTCGACTATGAGGTCATTCACATAAAGGTTTAAGAGCCTGGGTGAGGTCAACCCCCCCTGCCTCACCGCGCACTCCAACCCATAAGCCTCAGAGAGAATGTTGTACCACTTCACCTGATTCGTTTGGTTAGCATACCAAAATTGCAGAACCTTAAGAACTTCCGCCGGTACATTCCTGTCCCCTAACTTCCTCCAGAGCACATCATATGACACAAAGTCAAAAGCCCTGGAAAAATCCAGGAAACAAGCATAAACCGGCGTTTTACGATCTGTATAATATTGGATAGTATTCTTGAGACTTAGGATTGCACTTTCAGTGGACAGCCCATGTTGAAACCCAAACTGTGAGTCGTGCAGGTCCAGATGTTTTTCCAAGCACGAATCAAGCATACTGTACAATATTTTAGCAATGGTAGTTGCAAGAGAGATTGGCCGGTAGTTTCCCTTATCCGAGATATAAGAATTATCTTGTGTAGTGGATACGTCAGTTAATATACAACGTGTAACGGAAACCCCATATCTATCCAAAAGGACTGAAGACAACACCTGGTATGGAGTCTCTATGCAAAGTTTCAGCTGAAAATAAGTGACTCACAGAATTGACCCCAAATTATTGGTTTCATATGTTTCCTGAATATCAGTAATAACAAACGTGTCACAGCACTATGAGGGTCATCACTTTCCACGTCACTTGCCAATAAAACGATAATTCTCTTCGTTCTTCTTAATTTGAAAAATTCGGTCTCTTGTATCAATGTATTGAAATTTCTAATATGCTCCACACATGTAGACATAGGATTACAAAACCCTTGCCATATCATTTGTTATCATCCAAAGAAGCCGTGCACTTGGTATGTATATATCCTTTAAATTACACGTTGTATAAATTCAGATCAACATGCTCCCAGAAATAAGAATAAGTAATAGTAATAATCCTTCTGACCGAACTAGCCATCTGCGCAGGAGACATTATAGTGCACAAGTATGTGCAGATACAGGTGCACTCTCTGTTCCTTTACTCTCATTGTCCGATGGGACGACAATCCAACACAACCGAAGAGAAATCAGGATCGGGAACAGCGGTTTAACGTGCTTTTCGGACGGAGGCCTCCAACTTCCAAATTCCAGGCTACTACTGAGAAATTTCTATTAGAAAGCCCAATAGCACTGTTTGCCCGAGCTGGGAATCGAACACGAGCACTCATGCTTAGCAGTTGCGCTTGTGACCACTAGACCAACGAGACAAGAAGCTTTGATGCTTGACATAAATACCAATATTATACAGTATGTTAACTAACAGAGGCCATACATGCTAAAAAAAATTACCATGCGAAAACAAAATGTTTTTTTTAATATTAAAATATTCACTAAAATGGTAAATTGATACGTAAAAGAAACACTCTGTACACGCGTCCTTGAAGGACGGCAACGTCGCAATTTATTTAAGAATGACGGGCCGCGTGTGCGGCGATCTAATTGATGTGCTTATACTATTGTGGGTTAACGGGAACGCCCTCTGTTAGTTAACATACTGTATAAATAAAACAAATATAACACACCAATATTGTCCTAAAAGTTGCAGCTAAAGCTTAGAAAGTATCTTCTTATACCTTTTATCTGTTATAACTAGTTTTTGCTGGTTTCATATTATTTCACCCTAATTTTTAGGGTTCCGTAGTCAACAAGGAACCCTTATAGTTTCGCTATGTCAGTCTGTCTGTCTGTCTATCTATCCGCGGCTTAGCTCAAAAACTATTGGTACTAGAAAGTTTTAATTTGGCATAAGTATACACGTTAATGACGCCGAAAAAGTGGTAAAATAAAATTTTGAAAAAAAGAAACAATTTTTTAGGGTACCTCCCCTACTTGTAAAGTGGGATAATTTTTTTTTTCGTCCTTCCCATAGTGTGGGATATCGTTGGATAGGTCTTTCAAAAATATTAGGGGTTTGGAAATACCGGTTTTTTGATTAAGTAAACCGTTCGTGACTTATCAAGCTTTAAAGTACCAATTTTCGTTAGAGTCAAGTGTCCCACCCCCTATACCAACTAAACGGTTGTAGTTAGAAATTCAAATGTCACGGCACTAGTACCTATATATAACAAAGTTTAAAGGAAAACTATCACACATAAGTGGGCTTTACAAGTTTACGAGTAATATAGTCAACCAATTGTATTTGACTCGAAAATTTCGAACAACTCCATAGGAATGTCGATAGATGGCGCTAAGCGTCAGTTGTATCGCACTAGTTCCTTGATGTCCTTGACCCTGGGATGCACGAAAGGGTCTGTCACACTGTAACTGACCAAAACCAGCCAGTGTTCCCTCGGACACCTATGTTGGGGGCTGTGGGAATAGATCAGTTTTCCTCAACACGACCCCCGATTGGTGTAGTCTGATTATACACGTACCTTCCTCAAGTTGTATCTTCTATTGGCCCCATCAGCAGACATGAAGATCAACGGCTGGAGAGGCACCTTCCTGTCTGCTACACCTTCACGATCAGCCAGGTTGAAGCGGTGACGTTGGATCTCGGTGTATTTGAATGGTTTTGGTGTTCCACCTCCCCATATACCTGAAATAGGTTAAAAGCGATGAATTAGAGGACATACCATAGCTTTTCATAGACCTTGACATTCATTTAACATGTAAGAGAGTAAGAATGTTTTCGAAAAACAAGTATGTACAATCCTAAAAGATAAGCAAGCCAGTGGTTAATGGTGCTAACTCTATAATGTATGTGAATGTGTCTAGCAACTAGTTATTTTATGTAACAATCTGTGGATAACGTTTTGAGCAGTGCATTTGTTACATCCTAAGCTTGTTTGTTAAATTTAAAAATAAAATAAAATAAAACAGATTTTCACAGATGAAATTCTCGGGGTGCTCTGAATTATGGCCAAGTGCGAGTCGAACTCGACCATGAAGGGTTCCAATTTCGTTGAAAGTGTTCATATCAATAGCATACATTTTATTAGATTTTTCACTCACTTAAAATAAGTGAGTGACGAAGTCTGCCGATGGGGCCAATAGGAGATATAACTTAGAATTGGAAGTGTCTATGTTTCAAACGATTAACATTCAGATTTTTTTTTTAGTTTCAGATTCATGTATCGGACGTTAAAGTTTCAATAGTCGTCACAGTATCTATATAAAATGGCTGAGACAAACGGACGGACAGACCAACAGACGGATATGACGAATCTATAAGCGTTCCGTTTTTTGCCTTTCCGTTATATCGGTCGGTAATCGGTCTAACCTCTTCCTCGTTCGTTTTTTACATTCGACACCGCTGTCACTCGTACTCCTTAAAATACGATACTATTCCCGACACACAAAACGCAGTCCATTCGCGAACTTTTTTCAGTACTTTTTCGGTTTTTACACATATGAACCACTGTGTTCTAGGCAAGGAAAGGCAGCAATGTCACGTTGTATGGCCGCAAAACTGAGCCTTACCAAAGCAAAAGTAATTGACCATTGTAAAATCGAGACTTTGCTAGCTTTTTAAAATTAATGTTAATAAATTACTAAATACCTGAATAAATTCATAACTTTACAATTATTTTTTTTTAGTTATAGTAGTTTCGCGTTTGACCACCATCTCACCTGATGGTAAGTGATGATGTCGTCGAAGATGGAGCACGCTTACCTAAAAGTAGGTAACCTATTCACTCTTGACTTAAAGACTCCTAGGTTGTAGCTGTCGGGAAACACAGACTCCGGCAGAGCTGTACGCACAATAAAAGTATTCCCAAAACGTTTAGTGCGTATGGGTGGGATTTGTAAGCATCTAAAGCAACTGTGACAATGAAATACAAAACTAATTTACCTACCCAGATAATAGTCAGCGATCATGGAGTGGAAGTACATAGCCATGTTCATGTTCTTGAAGTACCTCTCTCGTGCCGTGTCCCGGAACTGCCTGTGGTACCAGTTCATCACGGAGACACCGTCAGCCTCGCGTTCTGATAGGTAGTTTGGGAGATCGTTGCGGATCCTGAAAGATTATGATACAAAACTTATTTTCCGGCATCCAATGGAACCATTTATTGTCCCCTTGTCTCCTAAGCTTTCAATCAATTCGTATGCTGCGTTTATACATATTGATATTCCTTCTGCTTCAGGAAAGCAGCTGGTCCCCAAAAAATCTTGTAAGTCTTACCAAAGGGTACCGAGTTGCAACACTATGCAACACTGTCTTTAAGGAATTTTTGACGAATTTCTAATTTAAATGCTGTTGTTCCTGTGACAGTAAATAACTTTTCTTCCTTTTTTAACCGACTTCAAAAAAAAGGAGGAGGTTCTCAATTCGTTACTCGCAGACGGCTGGAGCGATTTCAAAAATTCTTTATTTGTTTGAAAGGATATACTTTCTAGTTAGTCCCATTGTCGTCATGTTTGGATCTGATGATGGGATCATGGAGAAATCGAGGGATCTCTTCAAATATTATAGGCACACCTATAGCGTTTTGGGTATTTCTTATAGTACCTTGTGCAGTTGCTCTCGAAAAGCACCATTTGAGGAAGTGGAACTGATAATGAAGACCACAGATGGCCACCGAAACTACTCAATAATAAGTATTTCGTGGATTGCGATTAGATTACTTGAATATGGATGTTAAGCACTTTATGCTCGTCACAATGCATATAGTGGAGTAGAGCTGATGGTGATGTACCAGGAGAACTCCTCAAAAATTAACGGCTCTGCACCGGGAAAAGCAATATTTTGTAAAAGGTGATAAGTAGTTGACATTTTGGCTTTTGTAACTAGATAAACTACAAAACGACCCACTAAAAAACGTAAAAAATTTTTTAGCTAAAAAAGAACCGACTTCTATATAAAAACACTACAAAGGCGAAAATAACTGTAATTTCGGAAGGCGGTGTCAAAAAAGAAGAAAATACAAAACAAATGACACCGACTACCGAAATTAAAGTTATTTTTGCCTTTGTGGTGTTTTTATATAGAAGTTGGTTCTATTCTTTATTTTTATTATTATTATTATGGTAGTCTGAAAGCTGACCTCGAAGTAATTAGCATAAAGGTAGGTGGATGATGCTGTGGATATCACGAGATACTACACTGTAAAAGCTTCATGACTTGAGGTTTGGAGGAGGCGAGATAGCCAAACGAATAACTCTTCTCAGTCTTACATTGAGTGTGTCAGAATCGTCGTGGCTGTATTCATGGTACTCTGGGTTTCATGACTTTGTTCATTTCACCAATGGTCGTGTAGCTTTAACAATGAGGCGCGTTTTGTGGTATTGCTGGACTATGCTAGTTTTCGTGGCATTTTTATTATATCCGTCCAGCATGTCGGCAATCGGGCCTTGGATGAAGTGCCGCTTCATTGATTGGTCCTTCTTTCGATGTGGCCTAAGTATTTTAGAATTAGTGGTTGTGCGACGAAAGTCAGTTGTGTGAGAGATGTATAGTAATGGTGCTGGAATAAAGGCTAACCTGACATAGCCAGTAAGACTTAAAGACTTCGATATCTTCGACATAGAAAAAGCCAAAGGAAAGAAGATGATCACATCTTTCAATATACAATCGACTGTTGTTCTTACCTAGTCCACAACAATGGTGGTATTCGTCTGACCGGTGGCAAATGGTACTGATACACATCGTCCAGCACTTTGTCATCCAAGGAGATCAGATCTTCGAGTTCTGTTTCTGATAGACCACTGCGAGCTGCTGTGATGTAGGCCAGCGCATGGAAGACTAATAGACGGCCATGCTGGAAAGCAGACGAGAAGATTAAAGAACATCTCCTGGATCTATGTCACAAGGTTGATCAAAATAGTTTTACTGAAACCCATCATCAGACCGCAAGACTTGCGGCAATCATGCCACACTAGTACATGGTAGACATACCAGTTATAAAGTTGGCAAAAAAGTTTCACTTGTACTTTTATTATGCATACAGCTAAGGAGTGGAATTCTCTGCCAAAATCTGTATTTCCTGATACCTGTTATCAAGAATGAATAGGTTATACCTAGGCAAGCGTGCTCCATCGTCGAGCGTACCATCATTTTTCATCAGTTAAGATCGTAGCCAAAGTCAAACCGATAAATTTTAAATAAAATAATATTTAAAAATATTTATTCTTAGTCAAGTTTTGTATTATTATTGTCGTATTCTTCTCACCAAACTCTTTAATTTATCATTGATAGCGATATCATGGGAGTGCATAAAAATCTCGTGCGCCATCTTGGGACGTCCGCCATATTGGATTTAAACTAGCGTAGCTATTCACGGATTGTCATTTACACTAAGCGTGTATGTAAAATTATGTTTTAAAGGCTTGAGGATAACTGCTTTAAAATTCATTTGCAAGATTCGACCCAAACAATAATGTATAAACATTGCATGCAATAAATAATAAAAAAGTAAGTCTTTAATAGGGCATCACAGTCTACGGAGTATTTAATAACCCTCGATGTCCAAACTTTGGGAACCCATTTGTTGATAAAGTTTGGTTACTTTCTGCAAGTTGTGATGGCTAATCAAAATCTTCTATTGTGTAAATAGTAGTTCTATTGTTGTACCTGCTTCTCAATCCTCTCGAACAGCATCATGATGGAATCCATGACTGTGGATGCCAAGTGTGTGTCTTGTGGCTTGGTGTAACTTCTCCATCTACACACCTGAAGAAGGAAATGGAAAACAATGAGAAAGATTTAAGAAAGATGCAATGAGTTGCTATGAAGAGAATACATAAACAAAAAAAAAAAAACATATAGACAGCTAATTGAAACGTGACTTTACCTTCAATATATGGTTCTTTTAGGAACAGAAAGAAAAATTCTTCACTGTAATTTTTAATGAAGATAAAAGGTGAGATCAAATCATTACAAAAGTAAAGGCCCTGAAAGAGGAAAGAATGACACAAAGGTTAACACCACCCCAGAACTAACTTATTGATTTTGTTTTTCTCCATAACATGCATAATTTTATACATAAATTGTCTATGCCTAATTTATGTATAGGTAAATAAATAAATAATCATATGTGAAGCATTCCCTTTTTTAGGGTTCCGTAGCCGAATGGCAAAAAACGGAACCCTTATAGTTTCGACATTGTCTGTCTGTCTGTCCGTCCGTCCGTAAGTCACAGCCATTTTATTCCGAAACTATTAAGACTATACATGTAAAACTCGTTATGTAGATGTATTCTGCAAACCGCTTTCCGATTTTAAGAGAAAATTAAAAAAATATCTAAAATAAAGGGGGCTCCCCATACATGGAACTGAAACTGAAAATTTTTTTTTTCATGAAACCTATACGTGTGTGATATCTATAGACAGGTATTTAAAAATGACATTACGGTTTCTAAAATGACTTTTTCATAAAGTTAATCGTTTAAAAGATATACGCTTCCAAAGTGGAAAAATGTGTGTCCCTCCCCCTCTAACTTCTATAATAATGAAGTGAAATATCTAAGAAAACCATATGTTGTAGATCTTAATGTAAACTTTCAACCAAAATTAGTTTGAACGAGATCGAGTCAGCAGTTTTTGAGATACAGTATATTTTCTAAAACCGCAAATATAATTTTGTAATTCATACAAATACTATGAAAAACAAAGTTATTTGTCGTAGTTGTAAAAATTGTAAATAAGCTAGTTTTAAGAAATTTGTAAGGTTTTTAACATATTTATTAATTTATTTGAGAAAGAATACAATTTTAATTTAAATAAAAACCCTAAACTACATATACACACCTAAAAATAAACTAAAATATTGCATCCAGAAATTCGTGCGCATCGCTGTCCACTGGCAATGTGCCCAAAAGACTGGCGGCATTGCCACGTTGTATGGCAATGCTTAACCTCTGTCCAAGGTAAAAGCCAGCCCTTGGGTCACGCGAAGTGTCAACTAGGCGTCTGGACAGATCTTTAAATAATTTGTGAGCACTCGGACCCCACGACCCCAAGGTTTCAACCCCAAACGGCTCGAAAATATAACTACCAACAAGGTTATTATATTTCCGCCGCTTGAGGTTCTCAGCAGCCGCAGCGGCAGCGCCAGCGCAACAAGATGAGCTAGGAAGATGGGATGGCGCAAGAGTATCGACACAAGTTGCGTCCCACACTAAAGGCCTACCCATCTTCCAAGGAAATAAAGACATACCGTCCGGTCTTTTGCCATCGTCGCGTGCCAGGCCATTTGGTTCTAAAACAGCTGGAACGCCGACAGTGACAAGAGCTCGTCGGATAATGTCGTTAATATTCGCGTGCCCTGCTATGCGACCCGCGCTGCGGCCGCATGAAAGGCCGTGGTGACCGAGGCTGTTGACAACTTCGCCACAGTGACAGCGATGAGCAGAACAGCAGGGAGCACCTAATCGAAGGGAAGCAGCGAGGCGGAAAGTAGTATCATCGAACAAGGTGCCTATGTTCGATGACGGAAGTGCATGGAGCCAGAGACCCGACTCCCATTCACCCACAGCCAGCAGGCGCGCACGCTCTGCAGCCGAAGCAGATGTGGCAATAAGGTCACTCTGAACTGCTTTACAGAGCGGCTCATCCCAACGCCTCTGAGATGATGGATTGTCGGGTGGATTTAGGTTCGGGCAAGCGAGTCTCCAGGTATCTATAGCCTCGGTGAAATACGGCACATTGAAATCAACCAGTGATGGAGCTAGGATATTCCTGATTAATTTCTCAGTGCCGTGTACCGAGGATACAAAAGCCGGTAGACTGATACTAGTAATTTTGCGGACGCCGAGACCACCCATACGAATGGGAAGAGTAGCTTGTGCCCAAGCTCGGTCGTCCATAGCCACATTTAAAATTCCTGTCAGAGTTTGACGAATAATTTGGTCCATTTTTTCCAAAAGGTGAGGATGATGCCATAGATGTGAAGAACGAAGAAAATACATTAATTTGGGTAAGGTTTTTTGTTTTTTTTTTTTCAGATAAATATATTAAGTATGTTATATTTATTATAGTTACTACAGAACCCTTCATGGGCGAGTCCGACTCGCACTTGGCCAATTTTATAATATTTTTGCAGACAAAGGTGTGTGAAATTCGGCACTGTTAAAGTTTACAAGAATGAGTGCAGAAAGCTAATTTAAAAAAAAAACGTAGAAATTTATTTGAAACTATTTCAATTATGTTTCAATTTCGACTACTGGGTGGACCACTGGGGACACCAAAAAAGGGAGTCAGAGACAGAACATGGCAGACGCAAGTTATTGGACAATATATTTTCTTTTTTTTTGGGGAAAATCATCAAATCAAATCAAATCAAATCATTTATTCAAATTTTCTTACAACTAGATGTATACTCAAGGACATCCTTAGCTTAAGGTAATTAAATACATGTGCCTGAACTAGGTAAACCTGTGTTTCAGGCGATATGTGCCAATATTATCTTAAATATTCACCTTATAATAATATATTAATCTCTAATTGTGTGTAACGTTAAACATAAAATATAATTATAAATAAAACAAAACACTGGCTATAACTATAAAATAATTAGATGACTCTGACTGGGTGGCTTAGAAGGGAGTTTCACACTTCTACTGACTAAAACCTAAACTGTTCTTTCGTCGAAACATTCCCGCAACACTGGCCGGCTGACTATGTGACTCTAAACTTACAGCAATAAGTTATTACATATAAGTATTTCAGAAAATAATTACAGCAAAAAGTTCGCCCTTGTACTGCAGTGATTTTTACTTATGCAAAATGCAAACAGTTTTAAGAAATAAAATGAAGAAGTGTGCATAATTACCTCAGCGAACACGAGTTTCACGAATATCGGAAGCGAACAGGACGAGATGGCGTTGGAAACTAAACGCCATTGGTAGTTTGACAAATCACGTGCTGCTGAGGCCATCCATAACCTGGAAAGAAATAAATGAAAAATATAATAAATAAGTTGTTTCATAAATTGGTTTCCTCTGTTATTTCCGTAACAAATAAAACTAACATCTACCCTTGATATCTAAACATTTGTGTTTTGTTTCTGGATTAAAGGTTTTCTTTCAATTGCACCTACTGCTACTAAGACTTACTTCAAAACTTGCATCGCCAGATCTTCACCAAGAGCTTTAACTTCTAAAAAGTTTTCTTCAGAATCAATCATGCGTCTGAGTACATCGTATTCCTTAGATACTTCTGGATTTGCTTCTTCACAGGCACAAGTTACTATGATCTGGAAATCAAAAACAAGTATGAGTATGATGAATAATTCTATGTTTTATAATAAACACCGTGACTTCGTTCACTTAATAATGCAGATGAAGGCAGGTTTGTAGATGCCACATGTCTTCGGATTTTTGGTCCTAGGAAATGCCGTTTCCTCGCGATGGTTTTCTCTATCGATTTGGGAGTAGTGGTGATGATATAAATTATTCAAACTAATGTGCCTGACTGGGTTCGAACCCACTACCTTCAACTCACAAGTCAAACCCGTTAGTTCTGGGTTACCACTGCTCGTCGATAATATCAAAAATTAAAATAAAAAAAATCAAAATGCTTTATTTTTCATTTATACATGATTTTACAATTGGTGTCGTCTCCTTTTAAGCATATATATGCCTGTGCCAGGAGGCGCCGCTCTTTTATGGCTTACATTAAACAAAAGTGTAACCTTAAAGTTAAAGAATATTCTGGAAAAAAAAGAAAATAAACAAATGAATTATTGTCTATTTTATTTTTCATTAGTCTGTTTGTACGTGTATGTATTTATGTGTTTGGGTGTGTGTGCGTGTGTGTGTACGTGTATGTGTGTGTGTGTGTTAGTGTAAATATGAGTAAGTAATATCGACTCTATTACTAGCGTTATTTTTCCAGCGATATTTTTGAGTTCATTATAATCAGCCTTTAACGTTTCCAGTGTTAGGATATAGGTTCTTTTTGAGAAGGACCGAGCCGTATCTATCGCGCCGCCTAATGTCAGTTAGTAGGTATCATGTCTGTCATCGGATTTTCCGAGGTCCGAGGACATGCCGGTTTTAAGAGCAGTGATAATTACAAAACAAAGTAATTTGCCTTTGACGTACAGACGCCAGCACATGAAGCTACCCGAAACTGTCAAATTTTCCCTATCAACCTTGAACCTAATTTCTCTAACAATAAAGTTGAAAATCTATTAAGGAAATTTGACAGATTGTTGTAGCTTGATGTGCTGGCGTCTGTACATTTCGGATTTTAGGACCTTAACCACTGGGTGGCCATCGCTTGCCCCTTGGAACTTGTAGACTTTTGCCCTTTTTCCAAAATATTCTTCCTTTTCCACCCTCAATTTTTTACTTTCAACACAAAACTAAACAGCAACAATTATAAGAAAAATTCACCTTACAATGTGCGGGCAATCTAGTCGGAAGCCAAGACACCTTATTATTCTCTGTGCCTATCCCGGTGAGCTGGTCTACTGAGTCCAAGAACAGTAGCAATGGTTGTTGTTGGTTGGCCATCGTCAGCAAGTGCTTGAAGTGTGCTGTCAAGGGCACCAGATCATCTGGGATACCCTCGAATGGTAGGGCGAAGTTGTAGGATATCTGCAATTGGAAATGAACCTTATTGAGTGCTCAAATTAATACAACTTTCTTTTTTATTGATAATAGCCTCGTGTTTGACCACCTGATGGTAAGCGATGATGTGGTCGAAGATGAAGCACGCTTACCTAGAAGTAACCTATTCACTCTTAATTTAAAGACCTCTAGGTAATAGCTATGAGGAAATACAGACTCTAGCAGGGAGTTATACGCCTTAGTTAAACGCATTATGAAAGTACTCCAAAAACATTTTGTGCATATGGGTGGGAATCATATAACGCCGTTCGACTTGTAGTCCGATGATAAAACGGGGTAAGGTGGAATTTGATTGTGAAATTCCATCGAACACACCTTGAAATGTAACCGATAGAAACACCGATACACCTGCAGCAGGTAAAAAAAAACATCGAAATCTTTAATTACTTAATGTTATTTTAACCAATTATAAAATCCATACTACAAATATTGAATACTAATAGCCTAGAACCTAGACTTTTGTCTATACCAGTGCCAAATTTCATCAAGGTTCGTTCAAGGTTTTTTGCGTGACTGAGCAAAAAACATATTATCAATGTATCAACACTTTGGCATTTATTACATTAGTGTTTTTTTAGAGTCGAACATTATCAAATGAGGAATCCTGCTGAGTGGAGCGAAAGACAGTGTCAGACTTCTACTGACTTCTTTTTTATTGCTGATATGTTTGCGTTACAACTCACCTTGTTCCTTCAATGTTGCCCTTGCGTTTTGGGGCCCCTGTATCTCGTAAGAACATTCTCGTAACTCATATTAGTATTACCTGCTGACAAATCGAGATGAGAGTAGGCGTGAGCGCGCTGGAGTCAGGAGTAGTTCCGAGGAATCTAATCACGTTAGTAGGTCGCACGTCAGCGAACCAGGAGTCCAAAGACATGGCCGCACTCTTTGCTAGAAGACTCGTTTTGCCACAGCCACCTGAAAGGATACAGGTATGTTTTGTACACAACGGAAGAAAATTAATAGGAAGCTGATATTATTTAGCCACGACCTCCCCGTTCGTGGCTAAATAATAATAGCTTTACAGGTTGATCTTTAAGGCTTAAAACGCTTGTTAAGGTTGATCCGTGGATGGGTGGTATTCAAATAGTTTCTAGTTAAGCTGAAGCTCTAGGAAATTCGAAATTTATATAAGTTTTAAAAACCTTCATTATTACGTTTACAACAAGTAGCAGCAGTGATGGCCTAATAGTGACTGGCACGATTTACGAGTAGTAGATGGGTTCGAACCCAGAACATTATTTCATTTAGTTCTCATCATTACCACTATACTCAAAACGGTGAAAGGAAACATCGAGAGGAAACTGGCGCTTCGTATGATCGAAAATGCTACATCCGCCAAACTGTACTAGGCCCTTGTGGTGGATTATAGGCCTGTGTTTCTGTTTTCCTGGTACGTAAGAGCCATTGAAGGAGTTGTGGATTTTCAGTCAGTACAAGTCTGACACTCCACATGTAAGGGGAGCCCCCTTACATGGAACTAAACCCTTTATTTCAAATATTTTTAATTTTTTTCTTAAAATCGGAAAGCGTTTCACAGAATACATCTACCTACCAAGTTTCACATGTATGGTCCTAATAGTTTCAGAATAAAATGGCTGTGACATACGGACGGACGGACAGACAGACAGATAGACAGACAGACGGACAGACATGACGAAACTATAAGGGTTCCGTTTTTTGCCATTCAGCTACGGAACCCTAAAAAAGGTCACTGTTCCAGCAGTAGAATTTTTTAAGCTGATGTTATATTACCTTCTCCATATAAAACCAATGGTTTATCAGACGAGTTCTTCATATAGTCTTCAATGAAGTTCAGGTCTGGTTCTCTGCCGTGGAACACCTTCACGGAGTTGTTGCAGGCATGAAGATGCTGAAGTATTTCTGTCACTATCACACCTTGAGCGCTGCTGTCCTCTTTTCGCATTGCTCTGGAATTGAGATTGATTGACCAATTATAATTATGTTATTTCATGAAAGGCGTTACCGTTGCTGTTGCGGAAAACCTCAAGTGGCGTTCATTTTGTACTCTTTGGTAACTGTATATATCCGTATTGAAAAAAAGTTTATTTTTCGGTGTTGCCAAACTATACGCTAAATGTTTTCTAGCAGTGGTATAGTTTACTAGCGTCTGTCCGCGACTTCGTTTGCGCGGGAAGGTTTCCCGCGAAATTTCCGATCCCGTGGGAATTCCAAGATTGAAAGTAGCCTATTTGTTATTCTAGATCTCAACTATTTGATTACCAAATTTAAAAAGTAACAAACATCCATCCATCCTCACAAACTTTCACATTTATAATATAAGTAAAATGTTTGGAGATTTGATTCATAGTGCAATAAAGAGATCAGGACTCCTACTTTACAAAGTATTTATTGAACATTGTTTAAATAAAGTGGTTTTGTTTTTTATTGTTCATAGGTTCGCGTTTGACCACCATCTCACCTAGAAGTAACCTATTCACTCTTGACTTAAATACCCCCAGGTTATAACTATCAGGAAACACCGGCAGGGAATTCCACTCCTTATCTGTACGCATAATGAAAGTATTCCGAAAGCATTTTGTTCGTATGACATGTCCACCATGACGCATCGCCTTTTATTTTGTAGTCCCATGATGGAGCGGGCTTGGTGAAATTAAATGGTTCTAAAAGTAATTGAATATGCAAAAACGATTAAACTCTAGGACTTTGTGAACAGATTAAACAGAATTTAGAATATGAAAGACAGGAAGTTTCTTAAAAGATTATTCACGCTATGCATAGTTCTTTATGAAATGATCTAGCTGTGCAAAATTGTATTGGCCAGAGTTGTATTTCTGCTGCTTGATCTAGTAAGCAAGATTTTTTTAGAGAGAACTAACATTGTGTGTGTGCTAGGAATTCACATTACTAGCAATATTGTTAACCCCTCCAACTAACTTAAATATACTTGTGTCTAGAGTGGGTTCACGGCAACATTGTTTAATGGACGGGGTTCGAACTTACGACCTTAGCCTATTGACGCTTGAATAACATATTAGCACTGAAACTCCCCTCCCAGAGATTAAACCCTCAACGGCTCGAAAATATAACTACTAACAAGGTTACAATAGTTCCGCTGCTTGAGGTTCTCTGCAGCTGTAGCGGTAGTGCTATCAGCGCACGGCGGGAGGACTCTTATGATGATTGTCTCTCTTGGAAAAATATTGTTACATTGTCACGACAATAGTGTAATGGGTGGGGTTAGAACCCGTGACCTCTCGATCACAAGTCCCACACCTTATCTATTAGGCTATTGACGCTATTATGCTCAGAATGTAGTGCAACGAATCAATAAAGATAGAATTTAGGAAAGTAATATTGCAAGCGACTAGGTAAAGTGAAGAGGTTTGATTTGCAATTTAATCCTTCTTTAAGCAACTCCTGGTAATCTAAACCGACATAGTTCGCGTTTGACCACCATCTCACCTGATGGTAAATGATGATGTGGTCGAAGATGGAGCACGTTTACCTAAAAGTAACATATTCACTCTTGAGTTAAAGCCCCCTAGGTTATAGCTATCGGGAAACAGACACCGGCAGGGAATTCCACTCCTTAGCCGTACGCACAATGAAGGTATTCCCAAAACGTTTTGTGCGTATGGGTGGGATGTCCACCATGTAACGATGGCGCATCGCCGCACAGACGGGTATTAGACACTATAACGTGGTCAAAATTATTTAAAAATATTTTTTTAACATTTCGGTGCTTATTTAGCCAATGTTATTAAAAAATCATGATTTGGATCCTAGTTGATCAAAAAATATCAACTGGAAAGATAAATAGGGTGTTTGAGAAAAGGTAAATAAAAAATATGTCAAATTCTTATATTTTATTTTATCGAACTTTAAAAAACAACTATAAATAGGTATGATAAATACTCCTAATCTTCTTTATTTTCTTTGTCTGAGTCACCACTGTCAAGTGTCGTGTCGTGAAATGGCAGTAACATTTCTTTTGCCGAAGAGGTAAAAGGTTTGGAACTTTTCTTAGGTCTTGGCCTAATTGAACTCAGATACTGGTCTGATATGAGCAGCAGCCTATTCAGGATATCTCTATTACAGTCTTCACGGGAAAACTTTCGTGAATAATTTTCCCTGTAATCTAGAAAATGCTTGTTCCTAACTTCTGCTGCTTCTTTTGACAAAGTTCCAATTGGCATCAGAGCGCTTTTTACAATGAGTGGCCCGTGTATCAACACTTTGTGTAGAGTTTGTGTCATCGGATGCCAGCTGTATAAGCTAACATAAAGTTCTGCAGTACTGTCACAGTATGAAGAAAACTTTTCAATATTTATGTCGTATCCACTCGAAATGACTTCTAAAATTGTGGCAAACCTTTTTATCAATTCCTCATTGGTGCCAGTTATGGTGGTGGAAGTCTCCACAGAACATTTGAAAAATCTCCTATTCGTATTTCCGTCATTGGTATTGCCAAAACCAGCTTTTGGAATATCAACCAAAAGACCAAGTTCTTCTCGAAACCTTTCTTGGATTTCTTGCTTTTTAGGGTTCCGTAGTCAACAAGGAACCCTTATAGTTTCGCCATGTCCGTCTGTCTGTCCGTCTGTCCGTGGTTTAGCTCAAAAACTATTAGTACTAGAAAGTTGTACTTTGACATGAGTATACACGTTAATGACGCCAAAAAAGTGGTAAATAAAATTTTGAAAATAACAATTATTTAGGGTACCTCCCATACATGTAAAGTGGGATGATAATTTTTTTTTTTTCGTTCTTTCCATAGTGTGGGATATCGTTGGATAGGTCTTTCAAAAATATTAGGGGTTTGGTAAGACCGTTTTTTGATTAAGTAAACCGTTCGTGACTTATCAAGCTTTAAATTACCAATTTTCGTTACAGTCAAGTGTCCCCCCCCTCTATCAACTAAACGGTAGTTAGAAATTCAAATGTCACGGCAGTAGTACCTATATATAACGAAATTTATAGGAAAACTATCACACATAAGTGGGCTTTACAAGTTTACGAGTAATAGTCGACCAATTGTGTTTGACTCGAAAATTTCGAACAACTCTACAGAAATGTCGATAGATGGCGCTAAGCGCAAGTTGTATCGTGCTAGCTTCTTGTGACGATTGAGTAGGGTAGCTCTGTGTCCGTATTTAAATTCAAAACACCGGCTATGACAAGTTTTATGCAAAATTGTCGGATCAGGTGAGGATTTGTATAGGAAGTCAAATTAGTTAGGTAGTCATGTTTGGCTTTTAGTTAGAGCATGGTACGAAACGATCAGTCAGCGAATACAACACGCACTTGGCTATTATAAAAACTACGGAACCCTACACTGTGCGTGGCCTGACACGCACTTGACCGGTTTTTTGTTTGAACGATGTCTTTTTCTTCTTGCCTAATTTGCCACTTCCCTACAGGAATCTTATATGCAACATGAGGCTTTCGAAGAATCTAATTCTAGCATGAAGAATTGAAAGCCCAAATTTAAAATTTTCTGTGGCTACCTCTGAGCTCCTCACTTTATCGAGATTGTTAAAATCTGTTGAAGTTAGTTTACAGAGATAGTACCTCATTGTAGGTTTAGTATATGTGGCAGCATTACATACCTTACCATCAATCATTGTGAATAATAAGTTATGTTTGACAGAAACTTCGATTCCAGCACTTGTTAATTTGATAATATTCAAATCTTTAATTTGGTCTTCAAAATGTTTTATTTCTTCTTTCGTTATTTCGGGAGTTTCTTTGATAAATCTTATCCTCATTGGCCTGCAAAATCTGTGTGAAGATGGAGTGTAATTGCGCCAAATGACAATTTCACTTTTCTTGTCAGAACTAGAGTCATTGTTGCGCTTGCAAACTAATTGTACAGGGACCAAACTCGACTGAAATATATTAGCATCTGTATTGCTTGCTGATCTCTCAAACTTTTGCTTATATTCAGCTTGTTGTGATCCATCACACCCCCTTATATACAACGTGTAATTTAAAGGGTATATACATACCAAGTGCACGGCTTCTTTGGATGATAATAAACGATATGGCAAGGGTTTTCTAATCCTATGTGTACATGTGTGGAGCATATTAGAAATTTCAATACATTGGTCAAACGCAAGCCAATAAACTATTAAAAAAAAAATTGATACCAGAGACCGAATTTTTCAAATTAAGAAGAACGAAGAGAATTATCGTTTTATTGGCAAGTGACGTGGAACGTGATGACCCTCATAGTGCTGTAACACGTTTGTTATTACTGGTATTCAAGAAACATATGAAACCAATAATTTGGGGTCAATTCTGTGAGTCACTTATTTTGAGCTGAAACTTTGCATAGAGACTCCATACCAGATGTTGTCTTCAGTCCTTTTGGATACATATGGGGTTTCCGTTACACGTTATATAAGTTCAGGTGATGACTCCTCTACCGGTAAAGTAGAAATAACTTCCTCTAAATCATTATAGTAACAAACGCTTAGCTGTGTAGTCCAGCAGTACTTGCAATTTCATTTCAGCACAGGTCTCAGATATGGTAATGCTTTCAGGCTCTGGATAGCAATGCTTTTTTTCTTTTTGGAGGATGGTGTAGCAAGGATAGAACTTTTTATTTGAATCACGTACTATATCGCACTGTCTCCTTGTTAAATTAGCTTCGACGAACATAGATAAAGCTGCAGTTGAGGTTAATTGTGTTGTTGGTAATGATGACGTGTCACTATTGCGCAAGGCGATGCGGTATTCATGTCCACGGCCACGTGTCGATGATTCTGTAATTTCCTTCACAAAATTTGCTCCATCAATATCTCCACGCTCTCGAAGTGCCATTTGACCGGCATATAATAGCGCTGGAGCTTCGTGGGTTTCACGAAGATTCTCAGTCTTCCTGCGTTTGCTTCGTTCAGACAAATCCTCAAAGTTTTTTTCTGGGCGCCCTGTATTACCGCTAGAAAGTCTTTTCCTAGGTATTTCAAGAGTGCCTTGAAGCCATTGTTCGTTGTTTTTTAATAAAGTCTGTTTATTCCTGTTTGCTGCTAGCCATCTTGACTTAAAATCATGCTTGAATGTCGCAAATTTACGACGAAAAGCTTTTTTTTCTTTCGACATCGAAAGAAGACTCATTTATTAACTTTCCTTCAATCTCTTCAAGTTTTTTAATCGTAAATACATCAGAAGCATTATGAATCATGTTGTAAATATCCATTCGCGTTAACACTCGAGCCCCTGACGTTCCTAGAACAATTAAAATCCAAAAATATAATTACAACCGTAAAACAAAGTTTGTTTTATGGAGCTCTTAACACATCAAAATAGGGAAATCCATAAAAGGAGCAAAAAGTAGCAATTTATTTTTCTACATAATATACCACAAATATATATCCTATCATACCATAAACGAAATAAAATCCGATAACGCCCGATTATCTTACTTTTTGCATTTTCTGAATTTGATTGTGAGAATGATAAGTGAAAAATAATGCAGTTATACAAAAACACAATAACTCTAGATAGAAACAAATTATTTTAGAAATAACAATTTATTTGAATAACACGTACCTGTTTCTTCAATATCCATGTTGAAAACCTTCAGTGGAAACTGAACTTATACAATTTTTTCAATTAATGAAAGTTAGAAACTTTACAAACATTCACTACAATAATAAACGTGCAACCAACAGCGCAGTCGAAACTCGTCTGACTACGTGTGTTCTAACAAGAGTCGAGTAAAAAACATGGCCGCCCAGTGTTCTTTAATCCCTTGGGTATCGGCAGGCAAGGCAAATTTCTAGGAAGTGGAACCTTTTTAAAACTGACTTTTGACCGCGTTTTAGAGCCTAATACCCGTCTGAGCGCTTTGTTTGTCTTGTAGTCCGATGATGAAACGGGCTTGGCGGAATTAGATTGTGTAATTCCATTGCACACTCCCCGAAATATAACCGATAGAAAACCGATAGACTTACAACTCGTCGTAGTTTGCAACTAAACGAATATAATGCAAATTACTAGATTAGTTTTGAATACTCTTTGATTCATTTACATGTAAATTACTTCCCATCCTGAGTAGGTACTATGCAAAATTATGACGTGGATGAGGGTAGGTATAAAGTTTTTTATTTGTTTTTAATCAACTATGGATAAACAACTATGGGTATCGAACTCGTAGCGAAATAAAAAATAATAAAGCATCGAGTAACTGTCTTTAAAAGCGTAATAGACACTTTCATTTCAGATTCAGATTAGACCTTGGATAATCAATAGATCGATAAATTTATTTATGCTCTTAAAATCTCAATATTGTTTAAACTATGTGTCTGTGTCAAAAGAAATATAAGATAAAGATAGTGACAAACGCTACTTTTTAACCGACTTCTGAAAAAGGAGGAGGTTCTCAATTCGGATGTTTGTTTGTTTTTTTTTTTTTTTTTATGTTTGTTCGGGCATAGCTCCGTCGCTCGCCAACCGATTTGAAAAATTCTTTTTTTTGTTGGAAAGGGTATACTTCCCAAATGGTCCCATGAAAATTTTATCGACATCGAACAAGCCATTTCTGAAAAATCAACAAAAGTCTAAAAAAAATATTTACATTGATGATCTTTTCGGTTACTCTATATTGTGTTTTTTGTTCGCGCGTTTTTAGTTTTTTGTAGTTGACATTTTGGCTTTTATAACTAGATTAATTACGAATTGACCTACTAAAAAGCGCGAAAATAAAAACTTTTTTGCAAAAAAATATAACCGACTTCCATATCAAAACACTACAAAGCCAAAAATAATTTTAATTTCGGAAGGCGGTGTGAAAAAAAGAAAATACAAAACCAATAACACCGACTACCGAAATTAAAATTATTTTTGGCTTTGTAGTGTTTTGATTTGGAAGTCGGTTTATTTTTTTGCAAAAAAGTTTTTTTTGATTATGAAAAAAATCACGTGCGTGAATCCGCGGACAAAGGCAAGTATTACTATAGACATCAGTGGCGAAGGCTCCATACAATTCGATTCCTACCGGCTTCCCCTTTGAAATATGGCAAATGTTAGTCTATTATTTTATATATGAACTAGCTTGTGCCAGCGGCTTCGCCCGCGTGGGAAGTTTTTCCCGTGTAAATCCCGATCCCGCGGGAATTTCGCAAAATCCATTCTTAGCGGATGCCTACGTCATAACATCTACCTGCATGCCAAATTTCAGCCCGATCCGTCTAGTGGTTTTGGCTGTGCGTTGATAGATCACTATGTCAGTCAGTCAGTCAGTCACCTTCGAGTTATATATATTTAGACTAGTCTTTGCGTGTTGCGCGAGGTGCAAGCACCTCGCGTGCTCGTGAAAAAAAAAACAAAAAAAAAAGTGGGGGGTGGGGTGATGGGGGGAGATGGGGGGGTTTAGTATTTGCGTGTTGCGCGAGGTGCAAGCACCTCGCGTGCATGTGAAAAAAAAAAATGGGGGGGGGGTTGCACAATTATTTCGACTAAAGCATTGCCCCTCTAAATGAATCTGAAAAAAAAAATGTTCCAAGTCTCTTAGATTCCGAGATCCGCCTAAAGGGGGGGAGAAGGGGGGCGGGGGGGGGGGGGACTTCGAAAAATGGTTTTTACTTTACCGAGCCTCCTCTATACGAATCCGTAAAAAGAAAAAAATACGGGTCTCGTAGTTTCCGAGATAGGATAGAGGGGGGAGAAGGGGGGGGAAAAGGGGAGGTTTGGCACTTTTCCCGTAGGTTTGAGAGTTACTTGTTTACGAATCTGTCAAAATATACCCACCTCCCCATCCACCATCTGGGAGAACAATTATGTCAATGAGTGAGTGAGTGAGTGAGTCAGTCAGTGGTAATCTAGCTTTATATAGTATAACTAGTATTTGCGTGTTGCGCGAGGTGCAAGCACCTCGCGTGCTTGTGAAAAAAAAAAGTGGGGGGTGATGGGGGGTTTAGTATTTGCGTGTTGCGCGAGGTGCAAGCACCTCGCGTGCTTGTGAAAAAAAAAAAAAAAAAAAAGGGGGGGGTGATGGGGGGGTTTAGTATTTGGGTGTTGCGCGAGGTGCAAGCACCTCGCGAGCTTGTGAAAAAAAAAAAAAAAAAGAGGGGGGGGGGGGTGATGGGGGGGGGGTTGCACAAGTATTTCGACTAAAGCATTGCCCCTCTAAATGAATCTGAAAAAAAAAATGTTCCAAGTCTCTTAGATTCCGAGATCCGCCTAAAGAGGGGGAGAAGGGGGGCGGCGGGGGGGGGACTTTGAAAAATGATTTTTACTTTACCGAGCCTCCTCTATACGAATCCGTAAAAAACAAAAAATACGGGTCTCGTAGTTTCCGAGATACGATAGAGGGGGGGGAGAAGGGGAGGTTTGGCACTTTTCCCGTAGGTTTGAGAGTTACTTGTTTACGAATCTGTCAAAATATACCCACCTCCCCATCCACCATCTGGGAGAACAATTATGTCAATGAGTGAGTGAGTGAGTCAGTCAGTCAGTCAGTGGTAATCTAGCTTTATATAGTATAATATATAAATAGTAATCTATTATTTTCAATTAAACAAATAATTATTTACGAAGTTACAAGATTTCGAAGTCAGCCACAGGGCCACAGTTACTGGAATTCACGCATCACACTTGAGCAAGGTAAGCATTTTTTGGTCCGGCTTCCCTTTTATGAAAATTCACCCTTCACCACTGATAGACATGGGTTGCGGGAATGTTCTAACGAGATACCACGGCCCCGGAAAGCAAGGGCAACTGAAGGAGCAGGGTGGGTTCTTAGTCAGTAGAAGTCTGACACTCCCGCTCCACCCACAGCGGGAGAAGTCAATTGATAATTTTCCGACCCAGAAAAAAAAGTAGATAGATAGATAGATATATTCTTTATTGTACACCATAACAGTAAAAACAAAATTATGGACTTAACAATTAAAAAGGGTGATACAATGGGCGGTCTTATCGCTAAAAGCGATCTTTTACAGACAACCTTTGGATGGATTTGACACAGAAGGAGAAAATAAATACGCGGATAGTCCACGATGTACTAATTATCTATATAAAATACAAAACAATAAATAACGTTCTCAAAACATATATATACATACAAATATTAAAAAAAAAGAAACAAAGACATACATAATAACAATTTAAGGAGAGAGATAAAGATCTTTTACTAAGTTTTTGAAAGAAGATAGTGTTTGTGCTTGTCTTACTGACACGGGTAGAGCATTCCACAGCCGTACTGATTGAGCTGCGAACGACTTACCATAGAAATTGGTGGCGTGACTTGGTACCGCAAGCCTTAAGTTTTCTGACGACCTCAGAGATTTTGTATGTGTGTCATGAAGGAACTTAAATCGTTCTTTAAGATAAGTGGTGGGTTTAGGATTAAACAACACACTGTAAAGCAGAGACAAAATGTGTAAGTTCCGGCGAAGACGTATTGGAAGCCACTTGAGTTTCGTACGAAATTCGGATACGTGATCATATTTGCGCAAGCCAAATATAAATCTAATGCAAACATTTTGGAGTCGCTCAAGCTTATCAAATTGTGCCTCAGTAAGATCAAGATAACTGACATCAGCGTAGTCTAGGATGGGGAGTAAAAGAGACTGTGCTAGCGCAATTTTAGTAGCAGTTGGCAGAAAGTTACGCAACCGTCTTAGGGAATGGGCAGAAGCAAATAATTTGCGACTGACTTCTTGTAATTGGGGACCCCAAGAAAGATGTTTGTCAACCCAAACCCCAAGGTTCTTAACCTTCTCGCTTAATGGAATAGCAGAGCCGTTGAAAATAACCTGAGGAAGCTGCATCCATTTTACCTTTGGTGCCAACCTGGAACTGCCAACCACAATGACCTGGGTCTTTGACGGGTTAACCTGCAAACCATGTGCATCACTCCATTCGCAAACAGAAGCCAAGTCCTGGTTCATGATATCAATAGCAGTATGCAAATCTGTATAGGGAGCTTGTCTGTAAATCTGCAAATCATCAGCATAAAGATGGTAGGAGGACTGAAGTTTTTTAGAAATAGAATTTATGAATATTGCGAAGAGTAAAGGAGATAAAACGCCACCCTGAAGAACACCGGCTGAAGTACTACACCAAGAAGAGCAGGACTCATCTATGCAAATACGTTGCCGGCGGCCAAACAGGTAACTACGAAACCAGTCAATCGCTGTTGGAGATATGTTAATAGAGCGTAGTATGTCGAGCATGATTTCGAAATCAACAGTATTAAAAGCGTTGCTAAAATCTAGCAAGCAAAGAATCGTCATATTTCCTTTATCCATGCCCAACCTCATCTCATCCGTAACTCTTACTAAGGCGGAAGTGGTACTATGACCAGGACGAAAACCGGATTGGAAAGGATTCAGCAGACTATTCTTGCAAAGAAAAGAACTAAGCTGATTGTGGACAAGGCGTTCAAGGACTTTAGATAAAAAAGGCAGGATGGAAATAGGTCGATATTCTGAAAAAGATGTAGGATTCGATTTTTTGGGTAGAGGAACAATTTTGGCCTCTTTCCATGCCGAGGGAAAGACACCATTGGAAATAGAATAATTAAGGATATAGGTAAGGATAGGAAGGATTTCATCGAGGACAGAGAGTATCATCTTCCGACTGACACAATCACTACCAACGGCATTGGATGTGATTGAAACTATGCTTTTCTTAACATCACAATCAGAAAATTGACTAAAATTAAATGCGGAGTGATCCGGAGTTGGAAGGTTACAAAGATAATTTATTGTATTTGCCTTCATTGTCCCATTAGAGGGGAACGAGGATGAGAAGTGTTGATTCAACAGATCAATATTTAGGTTTTTAGGAATCGATTCTTGGCGTGATTTCCCAACTCCCATCGATTTGAGAAATTTCCAGACTTTAGCTGGATCACCGTTTTCAACTGAATCATGAATATGGCGGCGCATTGCATCCCTACACACCCTATTGCTGCGATTGCGAGCATTCACAAACACCTCCCGGTTCAATGGTGAGGGGTGACATCTGAACTTAGACTTGCATACTGCCTTCCTGTGCATGACAGCTCTTACATCATCTGTTAGCCACGGCGCAGGAAGATGTTTTAATTTGACTGCACGAATGGGGGCATGAATGTCGTACAGCTGTACGAGATTATCCGTGAGCAAGCTAACTTTGACATCGACCGATTCAGCAGTTACAAGGGACGCCCAATCAATGTCGTTAGCATCCCTCTGGAGAGTATCAACATTCATACCACTAAAATTGCGTAGTAGAAGAGTTTTAGGTTTGGCCTTAGGAGGGCGAATCTTGTATGAAAGGAATATTAAATCATGGTAAGAAAACATGTCAGCCGTGCATTGACCATGCTTACTGACATGATGGTTAGAGGAGATAATTACAAGATCCAAAAGCGAGGGATTACAGTTCGAGAAATGATGTGTGGCACTTGACGGAAGAACAGCCAAGTTTGGTGACTGTAGTATTGACTGGAGTGACAAAGAACGAGAATCATTTTTCAATAAACAAGTATTAAAATCCCCCATAATGATAGTATGACTGCAAGACGGAGTAAGATCCTCAAGGATCTTTTCAAAGGAGGAAAAGAAATTCACACGTGATGAAGGACTGTAATAGACACCTAGAAGAACTTTCACGTGATTCAGGTTAACTTCCAAAAAGAGATGCTCACCCGCATCCTGCGGGGGAGGTTGCGTTGACATATCGACAATTGAAAAGGTAATCTGTGGACGAAGGTATATGGCAACACCGCCTCCGCCACAACGCGTGCGATCATTTCTTATTAGTATACTATAGTAGTACTATAGTAGTATTACTATAGACATTCGTACGCACCTGTCCACCAATTTAACTATGTTTTTGTAGAAGTGAGCTATGAAATGACTGAGGTATTCGCTGTGCGTGTCCGTGTCCAGGCCCTCGCGACCAATCCACTCCACTGTATATCTGAAATCAGACAATTAACGTTTAAAATTCTCTCAGAAGCCTCATCAAGAGAACTACCAGTCTACACGATCCGGTAAATATAGACATATAATTAAAAATAAATCTGCACTGAACTGACTGCACCAAATCGGATAATTATTTTTTGTGCATGTTATTGTCAGGATAAGTTTATTATAAATAACTTTAAAAGACACGAAATAATATGTTATAATGGTACGAAGTTTTTCAAGTCAGCTGGTATGTAATAATTTATGAAGAATATGTTTGAAGAACGTAATTCGACATTGAGAAATTATATTAATTATTGTACAACAACCCACCCCAGCTTCGCACGGCAATGCAATTAACTTATGTGGGGCAGTGTGGAATGATTAATAATATTATTATTTTATCGATATTTTTACGATAAACAATTCTGTAGTACATTGAAATGAAATGAAATGAAATATTTATTTTGTAAATTGGTTATAAATAACAGGCTTCGGCAGGCCCGTTGGTATAGTGGTCAGTGGTCCTGACTGCTATGCGCAAGGTCGTGGGTTCGATTCCCACCTAGGACAAATGTTTGTGTGATGAGCACGGTCATTTGTTCTTTGTCTGGGTGTAATTTATCTATAATATGTATGTATTTAGAAATATATATGTATGTTTATCAGTTGTCTAGTATCCATATCACAAGCTCTGCTTAGTTTGGGACTAGATGGCGTTGTGTGAAAAAAAAAAAAGAAAAAAAAAAAAAGTTGTGGAATATATATAAAAGTTGTGGAATATATATAACACTTTTACACATCATGTTTTTTTGCGTGTTAAGTTTAGCTAGATGAGCCTGTTTTTTTTCTGACTACTCTGAGAAGAAACACCGAAACAAAATCAGAGGTCAAAGTCTCTTTTAAAGTCCAGACAATTTGTATTTGTATATGAGAAGCATGTAGGTTCATGTCTGTGGTATTCTTTTGAGGAAATAACCACACAGATTTGAGCGGACCTGTCCAGACAGTGCAAGCATTTGTCAGTTATCGTGTATGTAGCTCAGCTTAGAACTTAGGGAGCTCAACAATTTGACGAACAATACCAAAGTAAGGACATTTGGATAGGCCACACAAGTACTCAAACTGCTTGACATCATTAAATAAATTGTAGTGAAAGTTCATTTGATCCATCTCTTAAGGTTTAACCATGTTTTTACGACATTTTCACATTACAAATCTTTGAATTTCTCGGCTTTCTACTTAAAACTGCATTAAAATCTGTTACGTGTTTTAAAAGATCTAAGCGTACAACAGCGGGAGCCACTTTTTATAGTATGTAAAGATGATTAGTCTTTCAGGTTGTAATGCATACAACGAACAACGAGCTCGTAGTAAAATAATAACAGCTACACGTGTCAATTAGAGGTGTGCAAAGTGTAGCATTTTTGCGATTGGAACATTTGCATCTCGATCACTGAAATGATCCGGATCACAGATATGGTTCATTTGGGTCATCGGCTAAAATGACTCAGTAGTAAACGCTGGCGATGCAACGTAATGTATAGAAACGTAAAATTCTTACGTTGCTGAATGTTTTATGTCTACATATTTATTGTAATAAATACAAGTTGAACTTCCTTCATACGAGACGCAAGTCAATAGTTAAGTAACTCAGTGTCTCTCTGTCTCCCTCTCTCGCTCGCTCACTGCTCAGTCACTACGCGAGTGATGCGTCGCGCGGAATGAGCCACAGCAAAGTAATGTTTCAGATCCAAATGATGCGTTTGAAACGTTGTTACTGAACCAATCTTTTGAATCACTTCAATTATTCGAATCAGTGACTCGGTTCCGTAAAAATTAACACACGCCTAGTGTCAATCTTTAAGGATAAGCAACGCTTTCTAAGGTCGGTCCGTAGATGGTTAATCATCTTCACATATCTAGATTCTTTCGTGCCTCGTAAAGCTCGTAAAGCCGTTGGTCCCGTGTGTCATGTATACACCATAGTCAGTCGTTACGGGTAATGAGAAGCCAGAAAATCTAATACCAGTCTTACCAAAGGGTACCGTGTTACCCAGCTACTGGGTCGTGGAGGTCAGATACAGTAATAATTAGACTTCAGATCTATGTAATGTATATTGTTATAACTGTACTAAATGCCTTAGTCTGTAGTCCGTCTCTGTAATTATTAAAATAAAATAAAATAAACAAAATACAATAAATAAAATAAATAAAAAACTTTTTTTGCAAAAAATAAAACCGACTTCCATATCAAAACACTACAAAGCCAAAAATAATTATATTTTATCTACCGAAATTAAAATTATTTTTGGCTTTGTAGTGTTTTGATATGGAAGTCGGTTTTATTTTTTGCAAAAAAGTTTTTATTTTCGTGCTTTTTAGTGGGTCAGTGAATGATGGAGTTATGCGCGAACAAAAAACGCAATGCAGAGTAAACGAAAAGATCATCAACGTAAATATTTTTTTTTAGACTTTAGTTGATTTTTCAGAAAGGCTTGTCCGATTTCGATAAAATTTTCATGGGACCATTTGGAATGTATACCCTTTCTAACAGAATAAGAATTTTTCAAATCGGTTGGCAAGCGACGGAGTTATGCGCGGACAAACATAAAAAAAAGAAATACAAACATCCGAATTGAGAACCTCCTCCTTTTTTAGAAATCGGTTAAAAATAAAATCCAATTAGACTGGAAACCGATCTCAATAAAGTTAAGAAAACACGAAGCCGTACGGTTGTTATTATTGTTATGCCAGTCGCTTAGTGAAGTACGTCGAGAAACTTCGACAGAAATCTAGAATGGTCGAGACACTAACGCCATCTATCGCAGAGGAACGCAGACGGCATTCTTATTTCAAGTTACGAGACGATATAATCGAAGCTTTACAAGTGAATTTTAATGCGATGCGTAAAAGATCGTTTTTAGCGATAAGACCGCTCATTGTAACACCCTTTAGTTTTTAAGTCCTCATTTAATTTTGTTATGGTGTACAATAAAGAGTAAATCTATCTATCACACCACTACTTTCCAAACTCTTTTAATAACAAAACCGATGGTGGTGGCGTCCTTATAGCTATCTCTAAAAAATATAAATCACACAGATTAGACAGTTTTGAAAGTTCATGTGAGGATCTCTGGGTCAAGTTATCCCTTGATGTGGGTAGAAAAACAAAGGACATTTATCTTTGTACCGTATATCTGCCATCACCACTGCAGATAAGTTTGTTGGATCATTTTGTACATAATACAAACAATGTATTAGAGCATGTTGATGATTGTGTAATAATAGGTGATTTTAATATGAAATCTATAAACTGGCTTGGAGATGATGGTAATATAATAAGGGTACCTCAGAGGACTTGTTCTAATATGGAACAGACTCTTTGGGATTTTATCTTACTTAACAATTTGTCTCAATATAATTATATATGCAACCAAAATAATAGAATTCTTGATTTAGTGTTAACGACATTAGATAATGTCATTATATGTTCACCATTGGATATTCTATCTAAAATCGATGCACACCATCCTCCTATTCTATGTGAGCTCTTGTTTTCTCATGTAATTAAACTGCAGAAATGTGTTTCTAGAACGAAAATGAATTATTTAAATGCAGATTATGTAGCTATTAATGCAGCCTTAATCCAGGTTGATTGGGCGGAAGAGTTAAAGTCTTCCATGACTATCGACCAGATGGTAGACAAATTCTATAGCATATTGAATAAGTTAATAAAGAGATATGTACCAATTGTTGAAATTAGAAAATGAATTATCCATACTGGTTCTCCAAAGAGCTCATTAAAAGACTAAATGAAAAAAACAGTTTGCGACTTAGAATAAAAAAATACAAAAATCCCTTAGATATTATTGCTTTGGAGTCAATAAGGAAAAGATGCAACCGCATGGCTACTTCTTGTTATAGAGCATACATTGCTGATATAGAGGCTAAAGTTACATCAAATCCAAAATATTTTTGGAGTTATTTAAAGTTGAAGAGAGGTGGAGTTAGTAACTACCCAAGCATTATGACAGATGGTGTAAGCAGTTCTGAGAATATCAATGAAATTTGTAACTACTTTGCAACTCATTTTTCTAAAGTGTACCGTACTGATCACAATAACGAGGAAATAGATTTAAATGGCTGCTTGAGCAGTACTATTTTGAGTCATATTACAATATCCCAGGATCAGGTTCGGAATGAATTAAAAAGACTTGATGTTAACAAGGGCACTGGCCCTGATAATGTTCCGTCCCTATTATTGCATAAACTGTCAGATAATCTCTCGTTGCCGTTAAGTATTATATTCAATAGTTCATTACTACAGGGTATTTTCCCAAGCATATGGAAGGACACTAGGATCGTGCCCATTTTCAAGAGCGGTGATAAGTCTGATGTGACCAACTATAGGCCCATAGCTATTCTCTCGGTATTGGCAAAAGTTTTTGAGGCACTTATATGTCCTGTACTATATATGTCGGCGCGTGCAATGATTCACGAGTTCACAAGGCGAGCGCATAAACAAAGTGTGATTCATCTCCCACCTGCGACGGAAAGAATGTCGGTGCGAGCGCATAAACAAGTATGATTCACCTCCCACCTGCGACGAACAGGCTATAAAAGAGCGTGCCTCCACCTTTGAAGCTCAGAAGTAAGCAAGTCGCTGTGTGAGACGGAACGCTTCTGAGTCGTAGACGCTCTGAGTTTTTATTATTGTTACTTTTATCCTTTATAATTTTTTTTAACTTATTTTGTACTCTCTTTAAATATCTTGTTGAATAATCGTTTATTATAGTGTTTTTATTTTTGTTTCCTTTTTTTTGTCGAATTAATTAACTTGAAGTGTTTTTACCTGCATAATAAAATATTTAAATCAAATTACAGAGTTTAATTAAGATGTCAGCACCACATAAAGGAAATGCTCCAACATATAGACATATGTCGCAAATGGTGATAGATAACCAATATGGATTTTTAAAGGGTAAATCAACGGCTACAAACTTGGTGACTTATGCTGAAGGAATCATTGATGCTGTGGATGCGCGTATTCAAATTGATGCAGTATACACTGACTTCAGCAAGGCGTTCGACACAGTCGATCACAATTTACTTGTTGCAAAGTTTAAGATGTACGGTGTGTCAGATCCCTTGCTGTGTTGGTTCAAGTCATATCTGTCAAAGCGGACGCTAAGAGTTGTGGTCAATGGCTGCAACTCAGATTCATACATAGCCACATCTGGAATTCCACAAGGTTCTCACTTAGGACCACCTTTATTCATTATTTTCATCAACGACATATACAAATGCTTTCTGAACTCTAATATTTATCTGTTTGCCGATGATCTTAAAGCAATCAAGGAGATTAGAACGCTGGTTGATTCGGTACAGTTTCAAGGTGATTTAGACAGATTGAGTAAGTGGTGCGAACATAATAAAATGTCTTTAAATATTAGTAAGTGTAAGCACATCAAATTTACAAAAAGGAAAAATGTGGTACCTACATTATATAACATTAACGGTCACCAGCTGGAAGAAGTGGAATCTATATGAGACCTAGGCGTGCAATTTGACAAAAAGCTACGTTTTGTTGATCATATTGACAATGTTATATTAAAGGCTACAAAAATACTTGGCTTCGTGATGCGCGAGTGCAAAAATTTCAAAAATTTTAGAACAAAAAAAGTTATGTACAACTCGCTAGTCCGAAGTCACCTAGAGTACTGCAGTGTTGTCTGGTCTCCTAGATATAATGTACATATCAAGCGTATCGAACGCCTGCAGAAAAGGTTCATATGGCATCTGACTTATTATTGTAATATGGGAAAAAAGCTCATCGTACCAAGACAGATTAAAATATTTTAGAATGGCTTCATTAGAGAAACGTAGAGACATGTTTGACTTAATTTTCCTTAAGAAACTAGTAACAGGCTCTGAATTGTCCGGAGTTGCTCAGTAAAGTGTCTTTTCATGTGCCACGGAATCTACCAAGAAGATCTAATAGGAAACTATTCAGGACGCCAAAAAGTCATAAGGCAGCACTGCTCATTGTCGAGAATGTATACTGTGTATGAAAGCCACGATGAAGACATTGATTTGTTCCTTACACCTGTGTCTTCTATGAAGAGAATTTTAAATTGTAATTAGGTAATTTTTTTTAACACATAATTTATTGTAATTGATTAATTAAGTCATTCATTTTGTGTAACAGTTTACGCGTATAAAATAGTGCATTCTCTAAGTGATGGAGCACTTAAACATAGATTAAGATGTAAAATTGTGTATGTAATAGTGTTTTCATTGTTGAAGAACCAAATAAAAAAAAAAAAAAAAAATAAACTCCGGGCTACTACTGAGAAATTTCTTATAGCAAAAAACCAAATAATACTTTTTGCCCGACCCGCAAATCGAAACCGTGACCTCATGATCAATAATCGCGCTTGGGACTCGATCAACGAAGCAGTTTTGTTTTTATAGTTTAGATAAGAGACCTACTCGTATTCTTGACAGTAATTATGATTCTATTCTATTCAACCTACAATTCTTACTTACTTCTGTATATTAGTGGTCTCTATTTTATCTGGAAGTCTGACATCCCTGAGATCAGCCAAAAGCTTGGAGGCTTCAGCATCCAAGCTCCTGTTGATGATGTCCACAAAGTTGCTGGCCTTCTTCAGGTTTTGAAGGTTGATGTTGTTGATGTACCTCACGTACGCCAAGCAATGATTCTTCGTGTTCTTCACGTTTAGGACGCCGTTTATTACTTCCCGTTCCGTTACTGTAATTTAAGAACAAAAAAGTGATTATTGCACCATGGACTACCCCATTTTCACCTTCTGTGACAAATCGATTCAAAGGTTTTCTAAAACATTTTTACACCATCTTGAATATCTCCAAGGGAGTGACAGGGTCAAGGACTAGGTCATTGGTTACTCTTTTTGCACTTTTACGTAGTATTTCTATGGCAGCCCTTGAGCTTGTAGAAGTTAACGACTTAAGTTCGAACTGCCGGGCAAAGATATTCACAACATCTGCTGGTTCAGACATAATCTTATTATTGGATTTTAATATGAGTTTTGTATTGTTTTTGACACTCTTATTTCTATGTTTGTTTATAACTTTCCAAACATCTTTTGACATGTTCGTTGATTTCGCTAATTCAGATTGTACTGTTAGTTTTTGGCCATATTTATTACTTTTCTGTACAGCGCGATGTATTTTTGCCTATAATCCATCACAGTATCATTTTGTTTATTCCCTTTGCCAGCATTAGGAAATCGTTTCATTTTACTAGACACCTTTACACCCTTAGTGACCCATCGTAGCTGCGTATGACGAGTTAAGTGTACATGCAGTTTCCTTTTCTTAAAACAGCGTGCAAAGATTTCTTCAAATTGCTTTAAAAATGAGTTTATTCCGAAATCACTCCAGTCGTGATTTAATAGCAAATTTCTAAAGTTACTTCTTGTATTTGCATTAAAAATCCGTTTGGTTATCTGAATCCTACTGGTTTTTACATTCCCACCTGATTTGTTATTCCTAAATACTGTGCTGCAAAGTAATCCTGCATGTCCATCTGCCAAACCATTGTGGTCAACATTGCAACTTATCACGTGATCGGCTAACAAATTGGTGAAGACGTTGTCAGTACAAGATCGCGAGTCATTTCGAATAAATGTAGTCGAACTAATTAGAGGTCTAAAGTTATAACATGTCAATAAATTTAATAAGTAATTTCTTTTTTTATTGTCAGTAGATAAATCTATATTAAAATCACCGCAAATAACACAGTTCTTGTTAAAAAAATGTTCTAATAGTTTCTCGAGCCTTGCCATAAAAGTGTCTAAGTTTTTATCATAATGCGTACGATAACAGCAACACACAGACAGACCTGTTGAAACATCTTTGATACAACATATTTCAAAACAGTCCATTTTATGTAATTTTTTGGCAATGGGTAGATCCTCGTATTGTCTATCCGATTCTGCTAGAATAATAAGATAGAATATAAGATATTTATCTATAATAACGTATTTGATAGCCAAAAAAGTGAACTCGGTTGAATAATAAGAACTTTTTGGGCAGATTTTCAAAGAAAACCAACGATTGTTGAGGACGGTATGTGAATGAGAGAGCTGGCACTTTGCTCTCAGAAAGCACCTGAAACCATTGTTAGGTTGATAGATTCTCGGATCGGTAACCTAAGAGAACCCGTGGTTTCTCGATGTACTGATAGTGCCCAGCGGGGTGGTTTTAGTGTGGTGAAAATCACACATTTCTCGTTCTTATCCCCAGAGCCTTTTTTATACTTGCGTTTGACCATAATCTCACCTGATGTTAAGCGATGATGTGGTAGAAGATGGAGCACGCTTGCCTAGAAGTAACCTATTCACTCTTGACTTAAAAACTCCCAGGTTATAACTATCAGAAAACACAGACTCCGGCAGGGAATTTCACTCCTTAGTACACAACGAAAGTATTCCCAAAACGTTTCGTGCGTATGGGTGGGATTTTAACGGCTTCCCCCCAATACCGAAAACCGGTGGATGACTTTTGACACTATTTACGAGGACTCAAAAGACAGAAAATCTGTTACTATTTTTGCCAAAGGGTACCCCGCGTTACCCAGTTACTGGGTTCAAAATTTCAGATAGACAGACCCTGTGTTGCGGGTTCGAATTCTGCTCTGAAAAATATAAATAGTTTGACGTACAGTATTCATATTCCGGGTCACGTCTCAAAATACAGTTGGAAATAATGATGGGGTCTAAATGGGCCATTGACTGCCGGGGTTGCGGGAATGTTAACGAAATACTGCAGCACCGGAATGCAAGGGCAAATGTAGAAGGGGTAGGTTTTAGTCAGAATTCTGACATACCCATCCACTCTACGCAGATCGGATTTGATGATATTAACCCCGAAAAAAAGGTGTTTGTGAGTTAAAAAACAATTGTTTTGGAAACTCACCAGACATGAAATAATTGTGCATGCAATCTTTATCTATCTTCCCAGCATTGTATAATTGTAATGATGCCTTTCGAAACAACTTTTGCATCTTGCCGAGGGTGTCCCACCAGACTGCTTGATCCTCGGCTTGAAGTTTTGGGACTCTCTGAAAATTGAAATGCATTTAAATGATTACTTTTCAACCGACGACAAAAAGAGGAGGTTATCAATTCGACGCGTATATATATTTTTTTTTTATGTATGATCATCGAGTACTCGAAGACGGCTGAACCGATTTGGAAAATTCTTTTTTTGTTCGAATGAGTATACTTCGAAATTGGTACCATTATCGCCAAAGTCAGGATCTGATGATGGGATCCTGGAGAATTCGAGGGAACTCTTCAAATATTATAGGCACACCTATGGCGTTTTGGGTATTTCTTATAGTAACTTGTGCAGTTGCTCTCAAAAAGTACCATTTGGGGAAGTGGAACTGATGATGAAGACCACAGATGGCCGCCGAAACTACTCAATAATAAGTATTGAGTGGATTGCGATTCGATTACTTGAATATGGATGTTAAGCACTTTATGCTCGTCACAATGCATCTGGTGATGTAGAGCTGATGGTGAAGTACCAGGAGAACTCCTCAACAATGAACGGCCCAGCATTGGGAAAAGCAATATTTTGTAAAAGGTTTTAAGCAGTTGACATTTAGGCTCTTGTAACTAGGTAAATTAAAAATCATCCAACTAAAAAGAGTGAAATAAAAACTTTTTACCAAAAAATTAAACCGACTCCCAAAAAACACTGCAAAGTGAAAAATAACTTTAATTTCGGAAGTCGGTGCCAAAAACGAAAATACAAAACTAAAGACACCGACTACCTTTGTTACCGACTACCTACCTTTGTTTTTTGGGAGTCGGTTTAATTTTTTGGTAAAAATTTTTTTTAGTCCCTGTTTGCATGGTGATGGATATTTTTATCATACTGTTTTTATTTACGAATCTCTCACCTATAAGAAAATATTACATTGGCTTGATTATCTTATAAAACATTCCCCAGTAGGGATTTATATTTTCTTATTACTTACAATTTAGTTATTGTTACTTAATTGACCTCGACTTTTTTCTTGTGAGTCGATTTTAACTCCGTTGTTTTTCAACATTAATGCCGATTCCGAGGCAATTCCGGGATAAAAAAGATAGGCTATATGTTGCCCATATGACGTCTTCTATTGTCCGTGAAAGTCATATTAAAACAAATTCAGCCGTCTCAGAGATTAGCCCGAAAAAAGTCAGCCAGGTAGGCAAAACGTAAAAAAAAGGTTGGTTGTGGTAAGGTATTGTGTAGAAAACTACAATCACTTGAAAATTCTCGATTTTTAAAGAAAAGTAACTACTTATTTAATGTTACATAGGCCTTCATGGGCACTTACGTACGGCCCGAATTAGTCGTTTCCTATGGAGAAGAACCGGCAAGAAAATCCATTTCATCATTATTTGGATAACCTTTGGGAAAAGCGAGATCACGAGTAATATTCCCATTAAAATATTCACGCAGTAGTTTGCATTGTTTATTACTTAATGTCAAACCGTCACACAAAATTACCAAAATTAAAATACTTAAAATACAAACTAGAATAAAGCATCAAAAAATTGATCCTCAACGCTGTCGGCTGGCAACATACCCAAAATACTGGCGGCATTGCCTCGTTGTATGGCAATGAAATAGCCAGCCCTTGGTCACGGGAAAATTGTTGTGAAAACTAAATACTCAATTAGAAATTCTTAAACTGGGGTAATATCTGTGTTCATAGATAGAAACCTAACATCCTATGGGTCTTAACATACATTCGCATATTAAAACCCATAGGATGTTATGGATGTATGTATATTGCATAAGCATGTAAATGGTATTTGTATAAAACTAGTTTTTGCCAGACCACTGCGCTTTACTGCAACAGAATAAGTTTTACCTTATTATTAAAATTGATCAATATCGAAGAGATTGGCTGCAGAACTGACACCGGGGGTACAGCGTTAGAGTCCTTCTTGTACCAGGTGTCCAGCAGGATGACATCGACTCCACCTGCCACCAGCTCTTCCTTCAACATCTGCAGCTCTGATGAGAGGACGTATGTGGGGATTGGCCTGAAAAAATGATCAAAATAAATTGTATGGAATAATTTTCAGATGCTGTTTTCGCACTGGTCGACCAACATATCAAGATTCCTCAGTGCCTCGGAAAACACGTTAAAAAAATATATTTTATTTCATACCACAAGATCCATAGCTTTTTAACCATCTTCAAAAAAAAGGAGGAAATTCTCAATTCGTCTTGAACTTTTTTTTTATGTATGTTACTCGCAGATGGCTGGACTGATTTCGAAAAAAAGGAGTGGGAACATTACAGGCTGAATATATTATGTTAGTCTACTTAGTTTAAATAGAATATAAAATATGTATGAAAAATATAATACCTGTATCCATATTTCTGACCAAGAAACACCACGAAGTTAGGTCCCATGGAGAGACGTTGACAATTCTTGATCTCCCTCATGCAGAGCTCTGTGGTCATGTGATCGTCTGTGGCCTCGTCTCTCACCCCCCAACGCATGTCTACCACCTGAGGAATAAACGTTTGATTATTTGATTTTTAGGAACAAAAATGGTTACACGCTATGTATAATGCTATGAAAGTTGTCTTACAGTAAATCAGTATAGTCACATAACCCACGTCAATCACACACACACCACACAATGTTAAAGAACACATTATATTCATTCTGGGTCCCTTATTATTTATCTTATTCATTAATGATATAAAAATCTGTTTCCAACATTCTAAATTTCTTTTATATGCGGACGATTTGAAGGTTTATAAAAAAATATAAAATCAACAAGATTGTATTGATTTCCAGCAAGATCTGGACCGTTCTTCTGACTATTGTTCTTCTAATAAGCTATATCTTAGTATTCCAAAGTGTCACGTTATAACGTTTACCAAAAAGAAAAATAAAACAGAGTTCAACTACTGCCTTGCTAATACACTTCTAGATAAAGTTACTTCCCTCCGTGATCTTGGCGTTCAGCTTGATTCGAAGCTGCATCTAGATGCTCATATAGACAAAATAGTTAGTAAGGCTTACCAAATGTTTGGTTTCGTAATGAGAGCATTTAGGGAATTTCGTCGCCCTTCCACCTTTTTGCATTTATACAAATCTATAATAAGGCCACAATTATAGTTTGCGGTACCTATATGGAACCCTCTGTACAAGAAATATAATGATACTTTGGAGTTGGTACAACGTAAATACCTTCGTGCTGTAAACTACAGATGTTTTCGAAAGAGAGTCTCATACAGCCTACTTCTCAAAAAATACGATCTCCTTACCATGCAGTCGAGACGGAAGCTCCTGGATGTTATGACTCTGTTTAATGTGTGTCGGAATAAATTTGATTGTCCTGACCTAGTGAAGAATTTAAGTTACCTTGTTCCCCGAACAGTACATGTACGTGAGGTGCGCACTCGACATTTATTTGCTACTAGCCGTTGTAAATCCAATGCTGGTTCACGCTCACCTCTTCATTGCTTAGTTGAGACTTACAATAATGATTTTGGCACAGTCGACATATTTTTCCTCAGCAAAAATATATTCAGGAAACAAATTCGAGCAATTATTAAGGATCGGCAGTTGACTTTGTGATTAACGTGTAATTTCGTCTGCCCGGTTTATGAAATCATTTGTATTTTACATTTTCTGCACCGCACTTTATTAACTGTTGCTTTTCTTTTAGTTTATAAAGTAAATCACACCGCATTATAATTATGTCGCTCTAGTTTTTATATAGTAATCCGTGGAAAACGTTGTGGGTAGCATATTTACCATATTATACTATATAAAGCTAAATTACCACTCACTGACTCACTGACATAATTGTTCTCCCAGATGGTGGATGGGGAGGTGGGTATATTTTGACAGATTCGTAAACAAGTAACTCTGAAACCTACGGGAAAAGTGCCAAACCTCCCCTTTTCCCCCCCCTTCTCCCCCCTCCCTATCGTATCTCGGAAACTACGAGACCCGTATTTTTTTTTTTTACGGATTCGTATAGAGGAGGCTCGGTAAAGTAAAAACCATTTTTCAAAGTCCCCCCCCCGCCCCCCTTCTCCCCTCCCTTTAGGCGGATCTCGGAATCTAAGAGACTTGGAACATTTTTTTTTTCAGATTCATTTAGAGGGGCAATGCTTTAGGCGAAATACTTGTGCAACCCCCCCCCCCCATCACCCCCCCCCTCTTTTTTTTTTTTTTTCACCGGGACGCGAGGTGCTTGCACCTCGCGCAACACGCAAATACTTGATTTAGAGGGGCAATGCTTTAGTTTTTTTCACAAGCACGCGAGGTGCTTGCACCTCGCGCAACACGCAAATACTTGATTTAGAGGGGCAATGCTTTAGTTTTTTTCACAAGCACGCGAGGTGCTTGCACCTCGCGCAACACGCAAATACTAGTCTTTGTATATAAGCCTATACTATGTTTAACTATGTAATATGTTATTGTTTGTTTTTCCCTAAAATAAATAAATAAATATATATATTAGTTAGCTTTTCCGTTTTGATGAGTATTTGTAGTACACTAATATAGCCCTCCCCATTTTAATTAAAGCTCGTAAAGTCCTCCAAAGGTTATCTGGAAGATATCACTCTCAGCGATAAGACCGCCATTATAACCAAATTTTTATATTTTTATTTAAGCGTGTTTCAATTATTGGTGTACAATAAAGTGCATTCTATCTATCATTTCTCAGGAATTAAACAAAACTATATAAGATGAAGTCGGTTAAAAAGGGAACAGATTGTGTAAAGTGACTTGATTTTAAAGAGACTAATATCACACAAATACAGACAGAATGGAATCTAAATTACTATTTCAGCTATTAGGTACTTGTATTAAATATTTTTTAAATTAGAGAAAAGCGGTGGTCTAGTCGTTTTTCGGTCTTGGTTTCAAACCAAGTTAGGCACATTACTTTGCTTTATGGTTTTAATTTTTTCAAAATTAATGGTCCTGGCAGACAGACAGACGGACAATAAATCCTACTAATATTATAAATGCGGAAGTTTGTTGCTCTTTCACGCAAAATCTACTGAACGGATCTCAATGAAATTTGGTAAGTAGATAGTTGACATCCTGAAATAACTCATAAGCTATCCCGGAATTCCCCACGGGATTAGAATTTACGCGGGAAAAACCTCCCACGCGAACGAAGTTGCAAGCAAAAGCTAGTTACCCTATAAGGGTTCCGCTTTTTCTTTTTCTCATAAGAATTACAATGGTATTCACTTACATGAAAAACTTAAATCTAAACTAACAGTAAGATTACTGATGAGTGTAGTGCGGAATACCGTGGTTATATCCATAATTCAACAATTAAAAGACTATTTGCAAAATAATAATCTAAACTAATATTAATATAATAATAATATTATAAAGAGGAAACCTTTGCATTTTTGTGTGCTTGTATTGAATAGGCTCAAAAACTACTGGACCGATTTCAAAATTTCTTTTACCATTACTTAGAGGGATTCTTCCGAATCCGTATAGGCTATATTTTATCCCAGAAAATAGATAGGATTTTTCGTGGTAGTGAAAATTGTGGAGTAAAGCGTCGAAAAAACTGCCGTACGTTAACGATTCTCGCGAACGCTGCCTAAATGGTTAGAGATGTATGGTTGACTTCTATAGAAAAGTTGTAGAACTCAATAATGCCTATAAAAAAGAGAGCTTAAAAAATAAATGTCCACCCGTGCGAAACCGGGGCGGGTCGCTATAATATTATAAAGATGTAAAATTTGTAAGTTTGTATGTATGAGGTAATCTCTAAAACTACCGAACCGATTTTGAAGATTCTTTCGCTTTCATGTAGCTGCATTATCCCTGAGTGCTATAAGCTATAAATTATCTTTATATCATGCATATTCGCCGAGCTATTATAATCTTTGTCAAGCAAGTAGGGGACGGGATCCCGTGGAATATTTTCGACTTCTACGCGGACGAAGTCGCGGGCAGAAGCTAGTAAAATATAAAACAAGAAAAAATAATAAAACAATTTGTGGGTATTAAGTACACAGAATTAGTGGACACTTGACAAGAAGCGCCATGTTCGTCATTCATTACACTGAGCGTGGTTGATGTTTATATTTTGGTTTATTGTTTTTGTTGTGTGATATTTTCTTTGAGTAGTTTTTTAAATAATTGTAATGATTTACATTATTTTATGTTTTGGTAAATTATTGAATATTTGTGCCCCTTCGTGTGTTAATTTCTTTTTTCCGTACATAGTTCACCTAAAAGGAAGTTGAATATTATGGGCATTTCTGAGGCAGCGTTTATGTAGGTATACTAAAGTTTTTGGTAAAATTTATTTGTGAATTAATGGTGTTATTAAAAATAAAAACTTATTCTACACTTGTACTGACATACCACTCTCCACGATAACTCCATAGTCTATGGCCTCTAAGTTCAACAATCCCGAAATAGCTTCAACAAACACTGGGCATAGGAATTGTAAACATTTACAAAACCGAACTAGGCACCCTCTGGGCTATTCTTGGTGACGGAAGCCAGCCCACGTGTGGGCTATAATTGGCTATAAGAGTGATTTACTGGACTTAGCTGTTTCTAGGTAGAAAGTGAATCGTATAATTGGCAGCTCGTTGATAACTACTGCCCAGTGATGTGACAAGGCGTTGTTTTGATTTTATATCAAGCCAAGTGCACACCACGTTAATTAAACGCGCCGCAGCGGAGTCGACGCGCGTTTTACAAACGCGCGTCGACACCGCTGCGGCGCGCTTTTATCCTATACAGAGCAGAGCAGCTTGCGTGTGTATCGGGTCTGTACTGCTATAAACGCGCATCAATGGCGCGTTTAAAAAACATGGTTTGCATAGGCCATAAAATGTATATTTTTAAGTGCATCGACAATAGTGACTTAGTTCTCGCTCGTGACTTCGTTCAGGTGGGAGGTTTTCCCGCGGAAATCCCGAAACCGTGGAAATTCGTAGATAAAATTACCTCCTCCATCTTCCATTGAAAATCCCAATAGAACCAGTTTAGCCGTTCCAAATATTAAGCCCAGACAGACAGACAGACAGACGGGCAGGCCGACAGGCAGACTGAAAATAAAATAAAGTTGAAGTGATATGGTTTTAGTATCGTGTTAATAACTAAGCATGTGAGCAAACACAGTTATTATGAAACAAAGACAGACACTTCAGTTTTATTGTATTTTTATGTACATAAATAAATAGACGACAGCAAAGAAACCATTGCAAAAAAAAAACAGAAAAGGAGGAGGTTCTCAATTCGGATGTTTGTTTGTTTTTTTTTATGTTTTTTATGTTCGGGCATAGCTCCGTCACTTGCCAACCGATTTAAAAATTCTTTTTTTGTTAGAAAGGGTATACTTTCCAAATGGTCCCAGGAAAACTTTATCGAAATCGGACAAGCTGTTTCTGAAAAATGAACAAGTCTAAAAAAAATATTTACATTCACGATCTTTTCGTTTACTCTGCATTGCGTTTTTTGTTCGCGCATAACTCCGTCATTTACGAACCGATTTGGAAAATTCTATTTTAACCGACTTAAAAAAAGGAGGAGGTTCTCAGTTCGTCTTGAGCTCTTTTTTTTCTTTTTTTATCTATGTTACCTCATATCTCAAAGACGGCTGGACCGATTTGGAAAATTCCTTTTTAATTTGAAATTTCTTTCTAGTTGGTCCCATTCTCCCAATCATGGAGAAATCGAGGGAACTCTTTAAATATTGTAGGCACACCTATAGCGTTTTGGGTATTTCTTATAGTAACTTGTGCAGTTGCTCTCGAAAAACACAATTTGGGGTAATGGAACTGATGATGAAGACCACAGATAGCCACTGAAACTACTCAATAATAAGTATTTTGTGGATTGCGATTCGATTACTTGAATATGGATGTTAAGCACTTTATGCTCGTCACAACGCATATGGTGAAGTAGAGCTGATAGTGAAATACCAGAACTCCTCAAAAATTAACGGCTCTGCATTGGGAAAAGCAATATTTTGTAAAAGGTGACAAGTAGTTGACATTTTGGCTTTTGTAACTAGATTAATTACAAGCTGACCCACTAAAAAGCACGAAAATAAAAACATTTTGCAACTAAATAAAATCGACTTCCATATCAAAACACTACAAAGCCTAAAATAATTTTAATTTCGGAAGGCGGTAAAAGAAAATACAAAACCAATAACACCGACTACCGACGATGACTTGACTTGCTGTCATTTGTCATATCCTGAATTATTCCGTATCTCAAATAACCCCTCTTCCAAAAAAAATGTAATCCTGTTTCTTTTTCCGATTATCGTCCTATCTCCATTTTACCGTTCCTATCCAAAGTCCTAGAACGCCTTATACACAATCAACTGAGTGCTTTCCTCTGTAGAAATAGACTCCTTAATTTTTATCAACCTGGGTTTCGTCCAGGGCATAGCACTACCACAGCTCTTGTTAACATTACTGACGATATAAAATCAGGTATGGACTGTAGGAAACTGACGGTCCTTTCCTCACTTGACTTCAGTAATGCCTTTAACACTGTTGATTTTGACGTTCTGCTCAGATTACTCTGCTCTCTTAACATATCTCCAATAGCAATTGATTGGTTTTGTAGTTACCTGTGTGGCCACCGACAACGTATTTGCATTTCATTTCATCGTATCACCTTTATTTATTTATTTTTTTATTTAAAATAGGTTCGCGTTTGACCACCATCTCACCTGATGGCAAGTGATGATGTGGTCGAAGATGGAGCACGCTTACCTAAAAGTAACCTATTCACTCTTGACTTAAAGACTCCTAGGTTATAGCTATCGATGCTGACGATCTGCAAATTTATTCACAAGTTCCCATTGAGGAATTGTCTGAGGCGGTGATAATCGTAAATAAAGACTTAGCGCGTATTTTTGATTGGAGTTTGAATCATGGTTTGAGGGTTAATCCTGCGAAGACTCATGTCATTGTTGTTGGCAGCCCAAGGCTACGTTCCAAAATTGACAGGACGACTCTTCCCCAATTCCTTTTTGATGGAGCTGCTATACTTTACTGTGACTCAGTAAAGGTATTTATATTGATAAGGATTTGTCTTGGGGTCCCCAGTTGCAGAAAGTTAGTCGCAAACTGTTTGCCTCTGCGGGTTCTTTATGCAGATTGCGCAATTTCCTGCCGACTGCCACTAAAACTGCGCTTGCGCAATCCCTTCTTCTCCCTATTCTCAACTATGCTAATGCAAGTTATCCAGATCTTACTTAAGTGCAGCTAAATAAGCTTGAACGACTCCAAAATTTTTGTATTAGATTCATATTTGGTTTGCGCAAATATGATCATGTTTCTGAGTTTCGCATTAAACTCAAGTGGCTGCCTATCCGCCTTCGCCGGAATGCACATATTTTATCATTACTCTACAGTATTCTCTTAAATCCAACAACTCCGTTTTAGATCAAAGAATGTTTTAAGTTCCTTCATGAAACACATGTTAGAAATTTGAGATCATCGGAAAACTTGAGACTTACAATGCCTGTACATTCCACTAAATTTTATGGCCCATCGTTTACGGTGGAGGCTGTTCGTTTGTGGAATGCATTACCAATGTCAGTAAGACAAGCTCAGTCACTCGCTACTTTTAAAAGCTCGGTTGCTAATCATTTTCTTTCAAATTTATGATTATCATTTTGTTTTCTCTTAACATCATGTTAACGAACACATTATATTTTAGATATTATAATTATTTGTGTATTGTAATTGTATTTATGTATTTGTATGCATATATATCTATGTAAATATTTTTTTTCTGTTTTTATGGGTATAATTATGTAGTACACTGATGTAGCCCTCCCCACTTGAATTAAAGATTTGAAAGTGCTTCCTAAGGTTGTCTGGAAGATATCGCTTTCAGCGATAAGACCGCCATTGTAACCATATAATTAAGTAATATTGTTAAATAGGTGTGTTTAAATTTTGGTGTACAATAAAGTATATTCTATATATCTATATATCATTGTCGATACTAAAAAGGCGTTTTACATAAAGTCCTTTTTTGACGATTACAAGAAGTTTAAAACCAAGTCGGGTTTTCAAGTAAATGTAACCACGTTGACTTACAAATTAAGTTTTTTACAGCTGAATGAAATCTTGTATCCGGGGATCTGACATTAATATCATTTTAATATCTCCATCAAAAAAAAATTTATAGACAGACGAACGGACGAACAGATGAACAACAAAGTTAGGATCACTATAATTTAAGGTTACGTTTTTAGGCGTACCTATGGACACTTTAAAATACAGTCAAAAGCTTAGAATACAAGTTAGTAACTTAATGGCAATGTAGAACAGTGGCAGTCGACCTTGAAGTGAATAATATCGGCTTCACCCTGAGACGATCGATAGTGTGTTCTTTGTAACAGTAGCTGTGCCTGACGCAAAACTATAGGTACCTTTGCCGATGAAACTTATACATTTTAAAGTAAGAATGCACATGGAATATAAAATATGTATTTATGACACGCGCGTGGTATACAACGAAATTGCAACAGAGATCTTTTTGTTGTAAAGTCCTTATTGTTTTACTGTTATGGTGTACAATAAAGAATATATATATCTATCTGTCTAATAACCAGCCTATTGCTTCCCACTGCTGGAATACAGGCCTCCTTTCTGTGATAGGGAATGGGCTGTATTCCACCACGCAGAGAGTTGATGGTTGTCGTAATTTGTTCAGATATTTTGTCCTTGGACAAGACTCAGTATTTCCCTTCACTGTTTTGAGAGGAGTGGTTTTGATGAAAATTTCACTATGTAATTTATTAATTTATTTATATATTTAAACTTTATGTACAACTAGCAGTTGCTCGCGACTTCGTTCGCGTGGGAAGTTTTTCCCGTGTAAATCCCGATCCCGTGGGAATTTCGCAAAATCCTTTCTTAGCGGATGCCTACATCATAACCTCTACCAGTATTCCAAATTTCAGCCTGATCCATCCAGTGGTTTGGGCTGTGCGTTGATAGATCACTATGTCAGTCAGTCACCTTTTAGATTATATACATACATATATTTAGATAGATAGTGGTACATGGGTGGACTTAATGCAACAAGGCATTCTCTACCAGTCAACCTTTGGGTTAATAAGACTACAATGTGGTAGGTGTACAAGTAAAATAAGTGTCATTATCGAAAGATATATTTTTTTTTTTTTTCCGATTGGGAAAATCATCGAATCACTTCTCCCACTTTGGGTGGTGTGGAAGGAAGTGACAGACTTCTAACTAAAAACCCACCCTGTTCCTTCAACTGCCCTTTAGTTCCGGGGCCGCGGTATCTCGTTAAACATTCCCGCAACCCCGGCAACTAATGTGCCTGCCTGGGGTCGAACCTACGACTTGCAACCCGTAAGTCGTGCCTTTAACCACGGGGACACGAATTTTCACTAAAAAGGTATTTATTTAAAGGTGAATAAAGTACAAACGTGATATAAACCCATTACTTAATATTAAAATCACCTTTTTCAATTCCTTTGATATATGATAACAATATTAATGAATTGACACTTAATAAATCAGCTTTCTCTGCTACCGATAAAATATTCATAATTGGTATTAATCGATTATAAAATCGGCGGTATTCGATAAATCGAATGGAGTATCGATTCGGACAGTAATCGAGTCGGTCACCGCCGCCCGACTCATACATAATTCATAGTTTTCATGTATATTTAATGCATTTTCAGGGTTTTCCTGGTCGAGGTGTAGAACGGCTCACGCGGCTAATAATTTTGACATGGTAAAGCTTTTAATATTATTTGTACCAGAAAATAAAATAGGCAAAATATATCGTAAAACTAACGTAAACTTTTCGCATATTTATTAATAATTACTCAGACACCCCATCACACACACACAAACACACCCTCACATACTTACAAGACGCACCATCACACACACATACATACACAAGCGCACACACACAGAAGCGCACATGTATAATTAATCGTATTTTATTTATATTTGCCTTTTGTTTTATAATGTAAGGGAAGAGCGGAGCCTTAGGGTGCGTTTCCACCAGAGATGTGCGATGGAATTGTGTCGTGCGAGGATGTCTAGCTGTGCTGTGAAAATGTGTGGGTGTTTCCACCAAAGCTGTGCGATGAAAATGTGCCTACGAGGATGTGTAGCGGAGCTGTGAAAATGCGCATTAATGTGTGGTGCGAGGATGCGCAAACCTCGCAACACATCCTTCTCAACACACATTCCTCGCAACACATCCCTCGCAACACATCTCTCGCACACATCCCTCGCACACATCCCTCGATTGTTTTGTATGCGCAAAAATCTAGATTCGCTGAGCCGTTTCCACCAGAGCTGTGCTGACCGAGGCGAGGTAAATGAAGCGATTCTATTGGTTCTTTACAAACACATTCCTCGCTACGCATCCCCGCACATCTCTGGTGGAAACGCAGCCTTAAACTACAGGCATTTCTATGCTTAAATGGCAAATAAACTTACTTTTTTAATTTAACTATTATTATCATTCAGCCTACTTTGAGGCTACATAATATAACCTCCGGATTGATGTTCAAGGTAAAGCGACGTTGTCAAACACGCTAAGCCCTAATTGGTCCCGGCTGTAATTTATATATTATTTATAGGCGTTACTTCAGAAGCGAAAACATCTGATACACGTTTCGCCAAGAGTTATCGTGTTACTCAGTTACTGGGTTGTGATGGTCAGATAGGCTTCATGTAATTACTAATTAATAAAAATAAAGAAGAAATGATCATATCATGAAGATATACTAAAGGAGTTCTTCACTAAATACGTCGATGAAGGAGTAATGCACTAGCGATTCGGTTCCGGGAAAGGAAGCGCCACGCGGGCTTGATTATGCACACCACTTAAATGCGATACTGCTGGCGGAACCCGTACCATGGTTCAATGAACTGAAATGAATTGTTCAGGGTAATTAATAAACCCGGTAATGTACGTATATTTTATTATTTAGTTTATAGAATGTAAAAGACGGAACTGAAGAAGTAACCAACCAACAAAACCTGTCTTATGTTTTATTTATACTGTATCCTCATCATGCGATAGAACTCAGCCCATAAGTCTCATCTTCAAGTATCTACCCCTACCAAGCCTTACAATACTTGTTCTCAGTCGCATCTCGTTAGACTGGAATCGACTGATCTAAGCAAATATGTATATAGTAAGTTGGTTTTCATTTAATTAAGAGGGAACTTAAAATAGAAATAAATATAGTTGACTCAGGTATAAGAACATGCCATATAATATAAATCTATACAAATATTATAAAGCAGTTGTCAAAAGTTTGTCTGTTTAAAAACGACAATCTTCGAAAGCATTGGGTGGATTTAGATGAAATTCAGTATGGAAGTTTATTGTTTATTTTTATTATTTTCTCCACAATATTACTCTTAATTGCTAGCCTTATTTCTACAGTGACATTACATAGGGACATTAAATTGTGGGAGACTGGTGCCTAAACTAGGCTCAACGCCTGTATTTCAGGTCACCAGGACTCCTCCATTTAAGTTTAACAATTAATTTTATGTACTCGTACAAACGGTATGCAATTAGGAAATGTTAGCATTTAGGCAGAAAGATCATATTTATTTTTTTTTTTTTTTTTTTTTTTTGTTAGTACGGTTGAGTGTGTACTGTGTGTGTGTGTGTGTGAAGTTTGTGTAGTTAGAGAAGTGTGTTCAGTGGTTGTGTGTTTTGGGGATCGTGTGTGTGGGGAGGTTGTGTGTGTGAATGTTCCTTTTTTTATCATAGCATATGTATTTGCGTAGTGATGTTTATGTTAAAACTGTTAATAGCTTTTCAGTGTCATCGTAATTGAGTTCCTGAAGCCAACTATACTTTACTAGGTAAGATTATAAGCTACTTTTTACCGAAAAGAAGGACCGTTTTTATTGTGCTAATGTCCATGGAAGCGAAACCCGCGCGACTGTTAGTATAAAATAAAATGTCAAACTTAATTAAATAAAACAACATTGTATGTCTTCATTGTGCCACAAGGCCCAGTTCAGGAAAATGACGGACAACTGCAAAGTCAGCCTTTAAACCAAGACGGAACAGGCAAATTATGGGCTCGCTAATTCCATTGTAGACCTCATCTATCGCTTACCGTCAGGCGTGATCGAGGTCAAGAGCCGGCTCATCGGTAAAACAAAAACTGGACTGGTTTTAATTTCCTTCTGGACCATCTTAAATAGGCTGTACTAAATAAACCCTTCCACTAAGCCTTCAAGGCAAGACTAAATAAATAATATCATGAATAAAGTAAACGAAAGAATCCACTTGTGCTATGACAATAATAATATACTTCGTAAAGTTGATTTCCCTTAGGATACCGTAGTCGGGGCACCGATGGTATTGACTTACTATTGTGCACTATTATATAGACGAGTTTCTGCTTCTATATAGCCGTTGCTACTTTCGCTAATCAGTTTCTACCTGAAGCCTTCGGTCTATCCTTGACCAAGTGACAGTCTGTCAGCGGTAGCATGGCGAAGGCCAAAGCAACAAGTTAATAAAACATCTGAATTCTGTATGTAGATTAATATGATTGGGATACACTTCATGATTGTCAAGCCATTTGAGTACTTTATGCAGCTTGCCCAAACGTCCTTACTTTGTTCGTCAAGTAGTTGAACAAAAGTTCGCATTGTCAGGACAGGCCCACTCAAATCGGTGTCCTTTTTTTCTCAAAATTTGACCTCAGACACTAACCTACATGGTTTTCATATGATTTGACCAGTAAAGATTGTATGATCGCATGGTAATTTTTAAAAAAGACTGAGCTCTGAGTTTGTTTTGGTGTTTCTTCTCAGGGTGGTCTATAAGGAAATATGACCAAGGGAGTCAATTGACTCTAGGTATACAGGGTGGCAGGGACATCGACGCACAAACGCTTACCAGGGATTCGGTAGATGATTCTGGACCCCCAGAAGTTGGAATTTTTCGTCGGCTTTCTTTTTCTTTATTTTTTTAGGCTTTTCAGCAATTTTTTTTCTGAAAACTGTTTTTAATCATTGTTTCTATCTAACTCAATGAGATTTTAATTAAAAAATAAAATTCACTTGTTTCTTGTTTTGAATTTGACATGGAAATATTTGAAGACCCACGATCAAACAGGATCTACTTATGTCATCATAAATCTAACCTTAATAGGGAGTAAACTTTATTATGAAAAATATGCAAACAAAGTCACGGGCAAACAGCTAGTATTTCAATTAAGGTTGTAAAAATTAATTCTTAAAATAGGCACCTTTCTTATGATCCACATTTTACCAACAGAAAGAAACCGTATGAAATATAAGGAAAAGCCCCCTCGCCCTTTCAATTTGTACAAGGAGGCTTGACCTTACTCACCTTACCCCCGATACCTTGGGATCCACCCCAATGCCTCGTATTTACATAAAAAACGGACTCGACTAATATCAATAGTAATAACCTGCATAATATTAGGCATACGTTATATTAAATGTTGCAATTTTGCGGAGTAAAAACTCCGCGGAGTTTTTCAGTGACTTCACAAAAATGCGGAGGTTTTCAAATTGGCTTGTACTTTTATAAGCTTTTATTTAACTATGTTTGTTACCTAGTTCGTTTGTTAGTCCATAATTATGTCCTAGTAAAATCTTGTAAATAAATTTAAAAGCGTAGATAGTTGCAGAACTCCGATTTAAATTCATTCAACCGATAAAAATGTCATTTTAAATCCAATATGGCGTACGGTTAGGGCTGGCATCACCAAAATTGCCGGCGCGGCCTTAGACAAAAACTTCATAAACCCCGGACATTTGGGTAAAAGCGCAATTTTTCCCCGGACACCGTAGAAAAATACATTTTTGTACTTGAAACTAAAAACAAAGATGTTTTGTTATGGTTTTTATTTACTGGTAACATTGTAGACAGTTAGACGTCTATTAATAATAGGCTTTCTTTTTAATTAATCAACGTAACGAAAACAATAAGATGAAATGTAGAGATCGTGCTTTTTGGTGCCCGTAAGACCAATACGTGTCCGGGTTTTACCCGGACGCTTATAGGGAAAATCCCCCGGACGCCCCCGGACGCTGTCCAAACTAGGACAAGTCCGGGGAAACCCGGACTGATGGCAGCCCTACGTACGGTCAAAGATGGCAGACTACTTTCTTTTTGTGCACTGCTTTAATATGGATATCAAATGAAAGGGTTTACGGAGAAGAGTACGAAAATATTAAAAGAGCAAGGTATTTTTTAGCAAATAGTTATCTTTGTGTGGTTTTTTAGCGAAATGTTAGCTCATGGTCAACAGATTGGGATGAATATTTCTTTGTTTGAAAGCAGTCGACTTGGTGATGAAGACCTTCGGAAATAGGGAATGGAACCGGTAAACTATGTACATATAGACGGATAGATATACTCTATATTGTACAGAATAACAGAATTAAATAAGGACTTAACAACTAAAAGGGTGTTATAATGGGCAGTCTTATCGCTAAAAGCTATCTTTTACAGACAACCTTTGTATGGATTTGACACAAAGGCGGGAAATTAATATGATAGAAGTCCATGGTGTTCTATTTACTACATGCATGGGTAAAGAAATTACTTACTCAATCAATACATATAAATGTTACTTATATGAAGAGCTGACACATAATATACTAGTAATAAATATTTAAGGAGAGAGAAATATATTGCATTAAAGTAATAAATATTTAAGGAGAGAGAAACATATTGCATTAATACATCTGATTTTTCTAAGAAATATAAGAAAGTAATTAAAGTAAGCATATAAAACTATAACGGTATTTCTCAGAGTTTTAATCATTTGAAGCTTGCTCTTAATCCAACACGAAGAATTGTACCGCAGTCTGACGGAAGCCTTTTATAGTATTTTAAGAAAACAAGCGTTAGATATTATTTTTTTGGAATATATCCGTGTGGACTAATTTATCTATCAAGTTTATTTTTATGTTTTATAAATGAAATGAAGTATTAATTTTCTAAATTCACGTAGTTGTTTGCCCTTTTAAGTTTAGTTAGATGAGGCCGGCTGTAAAGCACCGTTTTTGTTCTTCTCCATAGGAAACGACCAATTCGATGCGAACGCGAACGATTCGTGCACTAGCTTCACTGACGTTTTATAGATAGATAGATGGAATATACTTTATTGTACACCAAAATTTAAACATACCTATTTGGCTAGTCGAGTTTTTGTTTACCTTTTGTGACTTTTGAGATATTAATCAAAACGCGTTTTTATTGATTTTAAGAGTATTTAATAAATTAGTTGCAAATTGAGTAGATATTAACCTTAGTTATGTAGTAAAGTGGTGAATTTATCCAAGTAGCATACAAGTCACTTGGATCAGAACTTTACTAACAAATTATGTTTTTAATGGCTATGTAGAAATGTAAAACATTGAACGTTGTTCGGAAAAATGGTGCGTACCACTTGGATTACTTCTGCACTAACTAAGTTTAGTCCAACGGAGAGAGAAAAGTGATTTAACTCTGTTTTGACAAAAAGGTCACTTGGATTACTTCTGCTCTCAACTAGCCATTTAACAAAATTACTCATTTCTATGGTTACAATGGCGATGGCAATCCACGGATACAATGTTTTATATTATGTGCCCATGTAGCCCCTATGTGTAATAATATATTTTTGATTTTTAGACTATACTCGTGTGTGAGTTCATTATGTTTGCTTGACTCAACTCAAGCGTTGTGGCAGTAATCAATTACTACCACATTAAAACTGTGTAATTTTTGTCGTAAACTGTAAAAAGTGTAGTGTAAAGTAGTAATAAAGTGTTGGTTTTTTCATCCATTTGGATCAAAATGTGTGCATTGTTTTTCTCTGGATTATTTGATTCAGAAACCCTATCGTGTGTTGTCAAAACCTGCCAAAATATGCCAAACTTTGGCAGGTTTTGTCAACACGCGTTATCTGATCAATCGTTAAATAACACATAGAGGACAAACATACAAACATTATTATTTTTATATACATTAGTACATTGTTCACCGAGAGGAGAAAGTGATCGATTACCGTCGAGGGTGTCGTTTGAAGCCCGAGCCGTAGGCGAGGGCTTTAAAACACCCGAGATCGGGAATCGCACTTTCTCTCGAGTGATACATAGTGCTTTATACTACATCTACGAGGAAAATAAATAGTACTTTTCAACATTGAGTACATAGACCATAACGTACTTGGTTTGTATTTTTGCGCTTTTTCACTGAAATAAGCTAGCAAAACAGTTTCAGAAAAAGATGCCGCATTTTTTTCACTTTTCCATTGCAAAAAATCGTCATAAGTTTTATTATCAGTATTTTTGCTGTTTCCTTCAACTGCGGCGGAGTTAAAAAAATCTTCATCATCACTATCACTAATTATCATTTTGATAGTTTTATTTTACTTTCTACGAAAACTGAATCCTCAAACAACACACAAATTGAAACTGGCGCCAATGGCGTCTGCAATTTACACATGTTCTTTTTTCAAATTGTTTATCCTGCCGCCGCAGGGTCGCACTGCCAGCCCGACACCATCCAACACACAGCTAGTGGCCAGTGTCATTTTGCGAACTTGGAGATAAAAACTCACTGTAAAAACTTTTTGGCTTTTGATATTTAGGTTACCGGCGCATAGTCTTACCCAAAATTAAAAAAGAAAAACCACGTAAGAAATGGATTTTCATACACTTTTCTCTCCCGCTCAGATGCGTTTTCTCCCCGCATATTTGTTCGATATGCAATGACCGTACTTTCTACCGTAAATTTGATAAAGTATCAAGGTACTTTCCAAGCAGGTGTAGTATAAAGATTATTATATTTCTGTTAGAGACAAAGTAAGAAATAATGGAGTGTCAATAGCTTAATGGCTACGTTGTCGGAATTGTGATCGAAAGGTCGCGGGTTCGAACCCCATCCATTACACTATTGACGTGAACCCACTCTAGACACAAGCACTGAGCTTAGTTGGAGGAGTTAACGAGATTGCTAGTAATGTAAATTATACCCACATTGCTAATTCTTTCAAAAAAACAGAGCACTAAGAGCGCCTTCACACTAGCGTTTGTGACAACGTGACGTCTGCGCTGCGTAGTCGCGGCGTCTGCGCTGCGCGTACGTTCATCGAACGCCTACGCTGGAATAACGAATTGAAGTGTGAAGGCGCTCTAAATGTTGTTTCTTATTAAATATTTTTACATGTAAATAAATGTATCTAGATCTACTAGGCAGTTTAAACACAGTTAAAGAACCCGATTCGATATGTTTGGGGAAAGCCTGCGCAAATCCTGAGTCGAAGTCGAAGTCGAAAAGAAGTCAGCAGCAATGAAAGGGCATAATAAGGCCGATACCTATCAGGGGTTGTGGGATTCTGAACCGCAAGGGTAACTGAATGGGAGTTTTTAGTTAGAAGTCTGAAACTCCCTTTAACTCCACTCAGAGCGGGAGGAGTTTTTAGAAGATTTTCCCCCCGAAATAATGGTGGATGCAGATTGAATGGTTCTTACCTGAAACTCCAATCCATGTTTCTCTCTGCAGTAGTCCTTAATGCGGGGGTAACACTTCGCCATCAGCGTATTTCTTTCCATTGTGGTATCTGAAAGATATTACAATCAAGAATTTAGAATTACTACTACATAGCTTCTGACTACAAAATGGAAAAGTATTGATTTTAACTATTTTTCTCGGCATTTTTCCGTTTGTTTTTTCGATAAGAACCATCCTCGTGAATTAAATAAAATTAAACAAAAAATGTATGAATTAGTCGAACCGTTGTCGATCTATGTAGAGGTGGGCATTGAATCAATAAACTGTTTATTTTAACGACTTTTCATTCGTCAACGAGTTAACTGTTATTCGTCAATGACAAAATGAAAATATTAGCTGTTAATTTCCGTCGACGCACTCTTTTTTGTTTTATTGATAATAGGTTCGCGTTTGACCACCATCTCACCTGATGGTAAGTGATGATGTGGTCGAAGATGGAGCACGCTTACCTAAAAGTAACCGATTCACTCTTGACTTAAAGGTTATAGCTATCGGGAAACACAGACTCCGGCAGGGAATTCCACTCCTTAGCCGTACGCACAATGAAAGTATTCCCAAAACGTTTAGTGCGTATGGGTGGGATGTCCACCATGTAACGATGGCGCATCGCCGTTTGTCTTGTAGTCCGATGATGGAACGGACTTGGCGGAATGAGATTGTGTAATTCCATCGCACACCCCGAAATGTAACCGATAGACTTGCAACTCGTCGTCGATGTTGAAGGCTCTGGAGCTTTGATTCGACTAGTGCATCCTTGCCAATGAGTCTCTTGGCCCGTTTTTCAATGGACTCAATCGCGTCCAGTTGGTATTTGGCAGATCCATCCCAAAGATGAGAGCAGTACTCCATACACGACCGAACCTGGGCTTGATACAGATTGAGCAGCTGTTCCGGTGTGAAGTACCGTCTCACCCATAATATAAATATAAAATACAGGAGAAGTGGTAAGGGGGCGTATCGGTGTCCGCGCGACATGGCCACAGGGCTCATGTCACAGGCTAGTGGCCGTCCTAGAACTAGTGCGCTTTCGACAGCGATCACGATAACTTATAAGAATGCCGAGCTGTTCAGTGGTATCTTGTAAACACCGAAGCTAAAACCAAAACTTTGTGAATCATGGAATCACTTACCATATGTAAGTACAAGTATTTTACAATATTTGTCTTTAAAATCATGAAAAACAATAAATCGTAAAATATTTCTTGCTTTTACTATGTTATTTTTGTTTTCAAATATCACAGCGACTGTACTACTTTTGCTATAAATACATTGCTCCTTAACCACTACCTGAGTTCGTCACTAAGTAACTGGACAAACAATGTAATAATAACAAACTGATACTGTATTACGCGGATTCATCGCGTAGTGAGGCTGCCGCTTCTTGCGACGAGTTAGTGATGTGCTTGTGCAGATCCACTAACGTAGGCTATCGACAACAATGTCGATTGACGAATGAAATATTGCTATTATAGTTTAGGGGTTTTATAACATACGGAAACTTCTAAGAATATATGTCTAACTTTTATTTTACTTGAGATGACAGAAAGAAAAATACGTTGAAATGTCAAGTGTACAAAAAAGTAAAAAAGAATAAACAATTTATTTTACGCCTGCGTAAAGAGTTCCGACGTCGCCGTCGCTACAATAGTTTATTTTTCAATCTGTCAACCGTTTTAGCCCGGTTGGAATATCGATGTAAATAATGTTTTTTTGCTTATTTTGATTATTTTACAGCGTAGTAAAGAAATGCGTAAACAATGTTCGTAAAGTAAGTTACTTAAATAGGTTAATAATCGGTGGTGTTTTTGGGTTTTGAATTATCGTATGTTATGCCTTATCCTCGTACTGTTTTTTTATTTTTTTATGGTTTTTTTATTTTACTTCCGTTGAAGCTTCGAATGCGTTATAATAATCGGCATGGTTCAGATAATATATTAGTGAATTTAGCTTAAAATAAGTCAATACATTCATGCTATTTATTTGTTATGCATGGGTGTGTATTTGTTTTCATATATTTAACAATTTCTCTACTAACTAGGGTTTTTCTTATAACAAAAACCTGTTATAACCTACTAAACTATTTGCAAAAGAATGAAAATAGTCATGAAAACAGTTTGTCTCACGGATGATAAATTTACAGTTAAAAGTAAAAATGACAAACAGGAACTCATGTGAGGAATTAGATGTCTTTAATAATATTAATTTTTACCAGTTTGAGCAGTCCCCGATGAATAACCACATAATATTTCTTACCAAAACAGTAATGGAAAAATATAATTATGAATTTAAGATTACACTATTTGACAAAAAAAAATGCCACCTCAGTAATATCAAAGCGTCAAGTGCTATACAAATACCTCCACTTCACAGGTCAGTGAGTAAATTTAAAGTTAAAGAGAACTTAATTATAATTAGGTTATGTTATGTTCGTAATATTATGTTCGTTTTTATTATAATATTTTCTGGACATGCCGTTTTTCATGTTCATCAGCCCAAAAAAAATTGTACAATAATAAATGGAAGAATAGATAACTTTCCGATTTAGTCAATCACTAGCGTATATGTAAAATAAATTGCTTTTGCACAGCACAACGATAGCAACCGATGTTTTTGTGTGGGTAAGTTCTACGGTGCATGGTAAATACACACTGTGTTTAATGGAATAAGGTTTATTATTGATTGTATAGTACGTTCTCATTTAAGAAATGCGGGTGTGTGCGCGAGTGCCTATCTATTGATTTTATTAAACTGCATGTGTAGTTGTTGCTCCACCCAGCGCCTAACTGGAGACACACGGTTCCGATATAATTTCGTCTGTTGGCCATATCTACTTATTTATTTTATCTATGGTCTCACCTTTGCCAACATTCCCATTTTTTTTATGCTAATTGAATCTTAGCCTCGATAAACAAACTAAAATTGAGAGTAGAAGTTAGTGTTACCCCAAGAAGCTCAATACGATCGGTTATCGGCACGGCACGTGGTGTACACGGAAAGTAGGAGCCGGCTCGAATGGGCTCCTTTTTGCGGAGAAGAGACACGCCTGGGTCTTAGCTGCATTAAACTTGACCAAGTTGGCATCACCCCATTCGGAGACAGCCTTTAAGGGCAAGTTCAAGCGCCCAACCATGTCCTCATGGAGAGATTGGATCTCACCAGCACGTGCGCTGGATACATATCTCTCAGCAACTGTGCTGTCGTCCGCATACCCAAAGGTACCGGGCATAAGCAGATCGTTAATATGCAGCAAGAATAAAGTTGCTGAGAGAACTGACCGCCTTTAAGGCTGGGATCGGGCGGGGAGTAGACAGATACTGACTTCACCAGACAGTAGTTAGAACTACCTAACGGTGAAGATATCGTTACTGAGTAACGGTCTGGATCTGTAGTCAGCAGAAGGTCCAAGCAATTGGCTGTGTGCGTCTCAACATCCGGCACCCTCGTTGCTCCCTGGACCAGTTGAGTGAGATTTAATGCAACGTCTTTACACATTATTCATTTCCGAATACAGGTTGGAAATTTTAGCTGTTAATTTTCGTCAAAGTGCTCAACGTCTTTAGACATTATTTATTTCCGAAAACAGGTTGAAAATGTTAGCTGTTAACTTTCGCCAACGCGCTCAGTTTCTTTGCACATTATTCATTTCCGAAAACAGGTTGAAAATATTAGCTGTTAATTTTCGTCAACGCATTACGAAACTACTATTTTTAAGTGCAAACGTAGAGGACGACTGATTTTCGACATTTAAATAAACCAAAATAAAACAAACAATAAAAATAACAATTAGAAAAAAATTAAAAACAACAATAAAAAAAAAAACACAAAACACCACATTGTTGATTATTGTATATAAATTCAGGTGATAATTAATGCGAAAGTTTGTAAGGATGTATGTTTTATTTTTTTTTATTTTTTTTTTATTTATTTAGTTAATTTATTTATATACAGAGGTATCACTTAAATCTAAACTCGTCAAACTTTTACGTTTGATGGCGAGAGGCGCTCTTTATACGTTAACATTAACCATTCCAATTTCTTCTACACAATATGTTGCAATACAATCCTATATCTATAATCTATAATCTCACAGTAACAATGTGTTAATTACCTAAATATATGATTAGCATTCCAATATATTTTTTAGTTTTTTCTTTAGTGTTCCTTTACTTATTTTTATTTTTTCTCTTAATAACTCTATTTTGTTAATACTTGAGGTACCAAATACTTAGATGTCCTCTTTCCGTAATAATTAGTTATCTTGGGTTGAACCAGTTTATTTTCTCGAACCCTACGTGTATTGTACTTATTTTTAACATTAACTTTGTGTTCATCGTTATAATAATATTTCAGTCCTACCAAATAATCTACTTTTTTATCTAATGGTACAATTTTACAAATAGGAAATAACTTATTATATTCTTTGTTACACTTATCTTTAACATTTTTACTAATGAGGTACTTTAGCAGTCTTATTTGTACTTATGTCTTTAATGTCATTTAAATCTGTTCTAAAGGTTCGCCCGTACACAAGGAGTCCATAACTCATTAGCGAGTCGGCAAGTGCGAAGTATGTGTGTTCTTTCACGCAAAAACTACTGAACTGATCTTAATAAAATTTGGTAAGAATATAGTTCACATCCTGGAATAACACCAAGCCTAATTTTTATCCCGGAATTTCCACGAGATCGGGTTTACGCGGGCAAACCTCCCACGCGAACGAAGTCGCGAGCAAAAGCTAGTATAGATATAAAAATACTTATAAATATATAAGAGATACTGTAATACCTATAGCTAAAAGACACTCGCTTACGGAGGTGGAGTCTATGAGAAAAAAATAAAAAAAAATAAAAAAATATAAAAATGAAATCATGCATTTCTTTACGGAAATCCATAACATATAAATATTTCAAGACGATATCCATGTATCTAATGATATTTTAAGCATCTTTTCAGAATCGATTTCACGAAACTATCAAAGCATTTTACAGTACGTAGAAATATTTTGTTGGAAATCTTAATCCGTTATTCCGTTCGAATTAAATTCCGGATGTAACGGGTTCCCGACAGGTTTATGTCAATTCAACGAATATTGTAGAGGTGCCATTACTCATAGCTCTCAATGATTCAGATGATAGTTAAAATTTATCTATATGATACCGTAAAATTGCAGAAACCGTCTGCAACGCAGCAGCGTACTGCTTGCAATTTAACGATAATTATCTATGGTTATAATTATAATGCGTTAAATTGCAAGCATGATACGGATCACAATTTATTAATAGATTACAATGATGTGACAATGATATAATCTATATAATAAAATTGGCCAAGTGCGAGTCAGACTCGCCCGTGAAGGGTTCCGTAGTAACTATTATGATATAATATAATATCTATATTAATTTGTCGAAAAAAAAACCTTACAAAGTTCTTAAAACTAGCTTATTTACATTTTTTACAACTACGCCAAATAACTTTGTTTTTCACAGTGTTTGTATGAATTACAAAGTTATATTTGCGGTTTTAGAAAATATGCTGTATCACAAAAACTGCTAACCCGATCTCATTCAAACTAATTTTGGTTGAAAGTTTACATTAAGATCTACAGACATATATATTTTTTAGATTTTTCACTCCATTATTATAGAAGTTAGAGGAGGACACACACACATTTTACCACTTTGGAAGCGTATATCTTTTAGACAATTGACTTTATGAAAAAGTGATTTTTGAAACCCTTATGTCATTTTTAAAGACCTGTCTATAGATACCACACACGCATATGTTTCATGAAAAAAAATATTTTCTGTTTTAGTTCCATGTATAGGACGCCCCCCTTTATTTTAAATATTTATTATTTTTTTTCTTAAAATCGGAAAGCGGTTCACAGAATACATCTACTTGCCAAGTTTCACATGTATAGTCTGAGTAGTTTCGGAATAAAATGGCTGTGACATACGGACGGACGGACAGATAGACAGACAGACAGACAGACGGACAGACATGTCGAAACTTGTTATTACTCTTTTATTGATATAAATAAATTGTATTTTTTTTTTATTATCTTAAACATTCTTACTTTTGACATTAATATTATTTTTTGTTATGTTATTGAATGATGCTGGACAATACTGTATTTAACTGTATGTTTCAAAATTTGATTTAGATATAAGTATACAACCATGGTATGTAACATTGTAATATTTGGCACACCGTAATGGTAAATATATTGTAATTAATCTTTAATCATCATAAAATAATTGTATTTTTTTTTCTTATTATTATAGACATTATTATCTTAGACAATCTTACTTTTGACATTACTATAATTATATTTTTGACATTATTATTATTGCGTTATTGCCATTATTATTTTGGGCCAAATTGCATTAATGATGCTGGACAATGCTGTATTAAATTATATGTTTTTAGAATTTGATTTAGTTTTAAATAACAGTGTAAAATTTAGCACACCGTAATGGTAAAATGTATTGGGACGCTACTAAATCTAACCAACTTATATGTATACCTACATTATGGCTAATAAATTATTTCTTTCTTTCTTCTTTCTTTCTTTCTTTCAACTATAAGGGTTCCGTTTTTTGCCATTCGGCTACGGAACCCTAAAAATGAATGAATAATAAAATTTAATTGTCTGTCTATAATATCATAATAAAATAAGTGTGTTTCCTCATTCTATAAGTATAATGAGGAAACACAGTTTTTTTTTAAACTAAAATACAAGAACCTTTTATTTTTTTATCTGTCTAGTAGTCTGTCATTTTAGTCAATAGCTATAAATCTGGCACTCTCTTTCCGCGTGAGGAGGTACTTCATGGTTTTCTCCCCGGAAAAGTCGGCACATGCCGTTGTAGTAAATAATAATTCAGCCTATTACGTTTCCACTACTGGGGTCTCCCTATCTATGAGAGGAAATGGGCTGTTGATTATGTGAGTGATTTAAGAGCAGTGGCCCGTAGGTTTGCACGGTGTACAGACCTAGTGAAAATTACTCTTTTTAAGGCTTATTGCCAGTCTGTACATGGGCAATCTATGGATCAGTTACGCCAAAAGATCGATAGATGTGCTCCGTGTCCAGTATAATAACGCTTTTAGGATGCTCTTGCGACTGCCTCGTTACTGTAGCGCCTCAAAAATGTTTGCACAAGCTCGTATGGATGCGTTTCAAGCGATTATACGAAAGAAAACGGCTTCACTTCCAAGGAGAGTAAGAGACAGTCGTAACAACATCCTGAGAACGAAGAGTGAGTGTGTCCTCTCCTATTATGAAGCAGTTTGTGCGGAGGGTGATGGTACTAACACTAGATAATAAGCTATTAGGAATAAGTTACTAACATTTTATGGATTTTATTCTGATTGTTATGATTCTATTCTATTCTATAAATAACACAAAGTACTGTGCCTAATTGGGTTCGAACCCACGGCCTGCAACTTACAAGTCGGGTCCGTTACCACTGGGCCATCACTGCTCTTGGTAAGTAAAACTATTGGCAATAATATCACCTCGTTCCGCAGTAGTTGCTTGGCGTGGCTATGCAGTCAGTTGACGTACACTGTTATGGAATTAGGTCAATTCCTAACGAACGATGTGGTAGTACTCTGGCCATATAAACTCTTTTGCAAAAAAAAAACGGGCATTTTAGATTTTTTTCTCTACTTCAATGAAGAAGAACAAGAAATAGGTTTTATTAATTTGACGATGTATTGGCATGTTATTTGAAGCAAACTGGCATGATTCTTAACGTACCAAAAGAGAATGCCAAGTTTCGGCTCACAAATCATGTAGCGTCCGACAGACTTTCTAAATTAATGATAATTCATTATATAAAATAGTAAGAATTATAGAGTATAAATAAAATCTGTAGAAGTACACCGTTTAAAAGTAATTTTAAATAGTTATTCAATTTATCAACACGTTTTCCATCTACAATTTTAATTAGAAATGTTGCCAATACCAAAATAAAATAATATCGATACGAAATTGCACTTGCAAATAGATTACATTAATATAATTATGAACCTACGTAAGTGAATTGATTACTTACAAAAGTCCTCTTAATTCTTATAATAATAAATAATGTTTAGTTATATTTTTGACTATTTTATAATAATTTAAAATAATTCAATTCAATTATTGATACAGTTTAGAATAGTTATATAGTGCTGGTAACACTTAATCTTGTAGTTGTCACTGACAATTGTCAAAAGTTTTATTTCTCCCGCGTTTTATGACGAGCGACGAAGTGTCTTGCGTGTTTTTCAAGTTTTGTGTTGTTTATTGCTGTGTTACCGGACCCCGATTTCTGTATTACTAACGACTACCGTAGCTGTTGAAACTGAATTCAGTATTAATTATTCAATCATTTAATAGTTTATTTCATGTTATCGTTAAAATTAGAAGTATTAGGTGGTCAATTTCAAAGAACTATAACTTTTTTTGGTGTACTTCTTATAGAAAACAAATTATATAGTGAAATTCTATAATTATTTTCCTTTTTTATGATATATAGTTCATCTTTGTCGGTTCTGGCCGAGTGTTGAAGGAAGCCTCGGCATTCTCCTTTAAAATTTGAAATTAATAAAAGAAAAATAATGATTATTGTGGATTATTCTAAAATTGCTTTACTAATGGCGCGAATTGCTGAAACGATTTTTAACTGATTACGATATTTTAAAACTGTTTGGATATTTTCTGCAAATTAAACAATTTAATCTTTCTTTTTACATTAAATACCACTTTTTGATATGAGTGATAAAGCGATAAGGGCCGGTAAAATTATAGCCCTACTTGAAGAAGGTTGTTCGCAAACTTACGTGTCTCAGCGGCTAAATGTGAGTCGTTCAATTGTCCAGAGGACTTGGCAACGGTATCAAGAGACCGGTTCGGTCAAAAGAAGACCCGGTTCGGGAAGAAAACGATGCACAGAACCAAGAGATGACCGCTTTTTGGTGAGTCAGGCGTTGCGGAATCGTAAAGCATCAAGTGTGGACCTGAAGAGCCTTGAAGAAGTAAGAGGAGTAGAAGTTAGCTTGTGGACGATCAGGAGGAGGCTTTTGGCTGCCAATATCAGGAGTTACCGCCTAGCTCGGGGCCCTAAATTACTCCGTGAGCACCGTGTTGCTCGACGTCAGTTTGCTCGGAACTGTGCTTCATCATGGACTCTGGAGGACTGGAATAAAGTACTGTTTTCTGATGAAGCTAGAATCTCTTTGTGTGGAGAGGACCAACGCCGGCGAGTGCTGCGAAGACCACGGGAACGCTATGCGGAAGTGTGTTTCGAAGAAATCACTCCTTATGGCGGAGGCTCCGTTATGTTTTGGGCAGCAATTAATTCGACGGAGCGTACGGAGTTAGTTTTCATAGAAAATGGAACATTAAATGCACACCGGTACATAATGGAAGTCCTAATTCCATATGCACAACCCACATTGACTGCACTTGGGGAAGATTCCATTTTTATGGACGACAATGCTCGCCCGCACCGTTCTGGCGACGTGGAAGCGCACATGCAAGAAGTTGGGATCCGTCGTTTCGATTGGCCAGCTTGAAGTCCTGACCTCAATCCAATCGAGCATGTCTGGGATGTTCTAAAGAGACGGGTAAGATCAGTGCAACCTGCTCCACAAAACATCAGGGAGCTAAAAAGAGTCATTGCAGAAGAGTGGGAACGTATTCCTCAGAACGTTATTAAAAACATCGTAGAAAGCATGCCCAGAAGGATTCAAGCTGTGATTTTGGCAAGAGGAGGTCACACTCGTTATTAGGTTTTTACATTTGTAACTTTATTTAATTAAAAAAAGTAAAAAAAAATCTTGCCTTTATTGCCGACCACTTCTTATTGTTTGGGCGTGTACATCTGTTTTAAAGAATCCGTCGTTTATTTTCTTTCAATTGCCCGAATTCACTTCACGCGCATTAATTTACACGATTATAAGTATACAGACTACGTCAAAGCAATAAATTTCATTTAATTAACTCAAATCGACCTTAGAACGTAAATTTCCTTAGGTGCCCGTTTTGTTTGCAAAAGAGTGTATATTCTATTTTCTCTAATAAAAAAAAAGATAAGACACATCGAGATTTCTTCGTGCCTCGGAAAGTAAGTACGTTGAGCTGTTATAATTAAATAATGATGTTTATTTCGCAAATATTATAACTTTCACACATAATTTTTTTTTTCGTAAATGTAAACTAGATGAGGCCAGTGTTTCCTAACTGACTACTATAATGAAATAATTATGTTTATTTCGCAAATAAATTATAAATAACATTTTCACACGTCATTTTTTTCGTTAATGTAAACTAGATGAGGCCAGTGTTTCCTAACTGACTACTATAATAAAATAATTATGTTTATTTCGCAAATAAATTATAAATAAAATTTTCACACGTCATTTTTTTCGTAAATGTAAACTAGATGAGGCCAGTGTTTCCTACCTGACTGCTCTGAGAAGAAATACTGAAACAAACTCAGAGGTCAAGGTGTGGGTTTCGGCTCTCATTTAATGTCTTTGACAATCGTTAGGGGTTTTCAGATGGCAGAAAATCTGACACTTGTTTTGAAAGTTCTGACCCACAACATTCCACATATTTTTAATCACCCATACGCTCGCAAATTCTATTGCTACTTAGGCCCTTTTCTGTATTCAAGGATAAATAAAATTATTAACATTTATCCCCTAAATAAGCACAACTGTAAACACAAGATAATAGATTATATCCATAAGCTGAACTATGAAGAAACGGAAAACTTATTGACCGTAGTACAGTAGCTTATAACACCCTCCTACACACACTCACTCATTTTCACTTCACACACGGGAGGCCATTACTCTATTACTATATAATTCAAATTCAAATTTATTATTATTATTAAAATGGTTGTATATCTTGTTTCGTTTTCCATTTTTTCCTCATCTTTATTAATTGTATTTAGTTACTGTTTTAGTTTTAATTATTGTTTGTTATTATCATAATTTTACTGTACAGTGGTGAAACTTGTTTATTGTGAAATGATACTAAAGGAAGAGTGCTGATGTCTGAAATACAGATATTCTTTATCTAGTTCAGACACAGATGTTCCTCATTCTGATCCTAGTGTAAGCTTTAATTATAGTGTGTTATAGTTTTAGATGTATGTACCAAATTTGAACGAATAAATTATGATTATGATTATTATGATTATGAAAAGGGGTACGTATGTTACAGTCAGATAGGCAGACGCTCCATATAAGGTACTGATACTCAGCTGCATCTTATAGACTATCAGCCAATTCCAAAGTTAGGAAAACGCTAATGATGGCTTTTATCATTAAAACACTAAAGGTTCTTTATAACCGATGTTTATAAAAATATACATAATTTACATTTGCATTTGGTCACTTTGACGTCAAAGTGGCGGGACTAGGTTCGTCTGGATGTACTTCCTTTACCGTTGGAGGTACAAACTGCTTGTTTAGGGTACAAATAGTACATATGTAGTACACTCTTTTATTTGATACATTTTAAATTGGGTACTTGGTCCCGCCATCTTGATGCTGACCGCCGAAGAAATGTTTTTCTTTGTTTCTTCTCTTCAAATACGTAAATCTATACTTAATATTATAAAGCGGAAAAGTTTGTTTGTTTGTTTGTTTGCTTGAACGCGCTAATCTTCGAAAGTACAGGGTGGATTTGGATGAAATTTGTTATGGAAGTAGCTTGAAGCTTGAGGAAGGTTATAGGCTACTTTTTACGCGACTGTAAAAAAGGAGAGTTATGTTTTTACCGTGATAGAATCCACGGGAGCGAAGCCCCGCGTGAGTACTAGTTAAGGATAAACGCAATCCTGGTACATAATAAAACAATGGAGATTTGGGGTTACAGATTATTTATCGCAGTACAACTGCGTCGTTCATCTTTCGAGTGGAATAGTGGTGACAAGCGGACTAGGGTAATGCCGCACACTTTGTATTGTGCCTACCTGTGCTAGACCTGCCATTGTACACCTACTTTATACGAGCTCGTCTATTTGTGGTACTAAGCGGCTTATCTAGATGAAATTGATGGCGGAATACTAGTGTAGCTCGAAAATGGAGTACGGTAAAGTATTCTGAGCTATTGCGGGGGATTATGGCCAGTGCCTGTCCTTTGAGAAGAGGAGAGAGAGGCTTGTACCTAGTGAAGCTCTGTCCTCCAAGAAAACGAAGGAATTCCTGTACCGTTACAGATGTTGATCGGATACCTTGGTTTCCAGCTGGGGAGCTATGTTATATAATCTTAAACATCTCTCATGTGTTTTGTAGTTCTTTTTTCCATCCAATGTTTTCAATATATGAGCCCAATGGCTTAGGTGTCGGACTTGTGATCGAAACGTTGCGGGTTCAAACCCCACCTACTCCAGACACAAGCATATTTAGCTTAGTTGGAGGGGTTAGTAAGATTGCTAGTTATGTGAATTCTAATATATTCCTAGTACTCTTAAAAAAATTGATGTTCTATTTATTTTTTACTGCATGCTGCGTCATTAGATGACGACTAAATTCTTGATGCAACTTAAAATCTCATACTAGTGAATTGTACAAATTTGTCTTGAGAAAATAAAGTTTACTAAAATCTAAACCTGTATGATCATATATCCGTGTTAATAAGACACGCCGAGACCCTTCCTTCTTTCAAAAGCATAGTAAAACGCCTCTTTCCAGAATTTTTAAAAGTATGAAAAAAAAAGAAAAATGTTTTATTCGATAACAAATTTTGTTTTAACAATAATGAGGTTGTCTTCTCCTTTTAAATGTGAAAATATCTGTGCCAGAATAAGCCGCACTCCCTTAACTACACACATCAAAAGTGTCTAGGGATCAACATATATTTTTGCAATAACTTTTCTCCTGATTGATATTAATTAAAATTTTCTTTAAGGATTCATCAAATAAAGTGTTTTCGTTTGTCACAGTAACGATAAACCAAGTCACCTTTGCATTAATAAAGAAATTTGCCATTTTCCTAATAAAGGGATTTTTGACATTTGAACCACTAACATTCAAGTTCGAAAAAAAGACTGAAATAACAGTTTTCTTTAAAATTTTATTGGGTAACTTAAACAATTAATAATCCGTGTTTCTACCGCGAACACTAACAACACAAGAACATCGGTTTGGCATACTCAAAATGAGTTCATCCAAATCACGCTGTGGAATGTCCGCCCATGTTCGTTGCAACAACAAAAAAAGGTCTTCTTGCGACTGGATACCCTCCATATTCGGCAGAGCTCTTCTCTGTAGCATATCCCATGCATGCTCAATCGGGTTCAAGTCTGGCGACTGAGCAGGCCAGAGCAGGACATTGATGTTAGCTGCGGCGAGAGTCTGTCTTACAACTCTTGCGGTGTGCGGTCGTGCATTATCATGCATTAACTGAAATAAGGGACCGATTTGCACTTGTAGAGGAACGATGACGTCAGATACAATCGTCTCAGCATAAATTTGAGCGTTGAGGTTGCCTCTGATCCAAATCAACTCAGTTCTTCCGCCGATCCAAATACCCGCCCATACCATGATGGTTCCACCACTATAAGGATGGACTTCCTGGCAGGATTTTAATCGCTGTTGTCGTCCAGGGGTTCTCCAGTGTCGTATACGTCTTGTATCCGGTCTCATACCAAAACGAGACTCATCAGAAAAGCACACGAAACGCCATTGTTCTTCTGCCCAATTTCTGTGTTCAAGAGCCCATTGATATCGAATCCTACGATTGTGCATTGCTATAGGTGGTACCCGTAGCGGTCTTCGGAAATGAAGGTTCACTTCATGCAAGCGGTTTCTGACTGTTTGGTCGCTAATTAAGTTCCCTGAAGAGTGATGAAGCCTCACGGCTAACATCATGGCGGTTATTGTTGGAGCTCTTCGAGTTAAGATTTGAATGTATCGGTCTTGTCTCCATGTGGTGCAGCGATACCGTCCTCCATGGCGCTCAGCCACAGTACCAGTGCTTCGGTAACGTGTCCAAAGTTGACTGATAACACTCTGACTTGTATTCAGAGCTAAAGCCACAGTACGTTGCCGGGAACCAGCTTGTATCATTCCCACGGCTCTGAGCATTTCTTCCCTGCTTAAATGACGTCGCCGCTCCATAATAACGTTGGTTTTAATCAGTAGTAGGGAAACAGTAGCAAAGAGTATGTAATACACTATGTTTTAAACAGTAGCACTAATAATGTCTTCAATGCGTTGTATGTTTTTATAGGGAAAATATTGACAGCTGATTTTCATCTTTTACTCGAATTTGATTAACAGTTCCTGTTTCAAATTATGAAATGCACCAAAAGGGATCCATATAAATTTATAAAATCATAAATTTATTACAAAGCCACATCTCAATCTCAAGAAATCCGCATAAAAATGCTTGATCCCTAGACACTTTTGATGTGTGTAGAATATATTAAATTAGAATAACAAATGTATTTGCATGAATTCTTTACACGATTTTTAAATGTGTGTGAATGTGTGTGTGTGAGTGTGTGGTATATATCTAAGCTTTTATTTCCATAGTAATAGACTTGCGCATATATACATAACTATAAAAAGAAATATAATACAGGTGAAAATAAAAGGGAAATTATAGGGCATCGAAAAATTCATCAACATCGCTATCAATGGGAAAAGTGCCCAGAACATTGGCCGCATTGCCACGTTGAATGGCAATGCTGATTCTCTGTCCAAAGAAAAGGCCAGCCCTCTGGACACTTGTGGAGTCAACTAAACGTTTACTGATGTCACGAAAGAGTCCATGCGCACTCGGACCCCATGGTCCCAATGTTTCAACCCCAAACGGCTCAAACATATAGCACCCAATTAGGTTGTTGTAATTGTAAGCTTTTATGGGTATATCTTGTATTACTAATAAAACGTCATTTACGCACAAAACGTTTTGGGAATACTTTCATTGTGCGTACGGCTAAGGAGTGGAATTCCCTGCCGGAGTCAGTGTTTCCTGATCGCTATAACCTGGGAGTCTTTAAGTCAAGAGTGCATAGGTTACTTCTAGGCAAGCGTGCTCCATCTTCGACCACATCGTCACTTACCATCAGGTGAGATGGTGGTCAAACGCGAACCTATTATCAAAAAAAATTAATCTTATTCTGCTTAGGCTTTTCAGCTTACAAACATACTAACATACTTGTCAGCTTATAGTCTAATCTAATCGGATGCAGCTGAGTACTATTGTTTTACATGGAGCGCCTATCTGACCTCCACAACTAAGAAGTTGAATAACACGATACTTCTTGGCAAGACTGGTGTCAGAGTTTCTGACTTCTGTCTCCCGGTAAAGACTGTCAAAGATGTACAAATGACAGCCGAGACCAACGGCTTAATGTACAAACGCCAGCACATGAAGCTACTCGAAACTGTCAAATTTTCCCAATCAACCTTGAACCTAATTTCTTTAATAATAAAGTTGAAAATCTATTAAAGAAATTTGACAGATTGTTGTAGCTTGATGTGCTGGCGTCTGAACATTCCGAGGTACGGAGAAATCTTCATATGTTAAGGTGGTTCAGGAACAGACCTCAAGCAAGTTGTTATGTTGTTACTATCTCGAATATGATGCTATGAAGGACATCATTAAGGGCAAGTAACTGTGATTACCCAAAAACCCATAGCACCCACGCAAACATAGACATGCACCGATAAACATATACACGCACACACACACAAACACAAAACACACACTCACGCACACTCACGCACACCCTCTCACACACACACACACACACCCCATTGTTAATCATATTATGTGTAATTCTAAATTGCTTTGTTAAATTTATCATCTTTTATTTTTGAATTCTCGTGATGAGTCGAAAAAGCAAAAGCGACAGTAAAAAGAGACAGACACTTTTTTTTAAGGTTTTACTTCTACCACGTGTGAATTGCACACATGCTTTTTTTTATTTTGTTTTTATTATTGTTTAAGCTCTTCCAGCATCATTTAATTCATATTGTATTTTTCTCATCTCATGTTATTGGCTTAAAAATGTAAGCTATTGTCATGGGGAACAACCGGGCTTCTGCAATGCACTCAATACTATCGCAGGAGCTAGAGACTTCTTGAATGTAGGTACTACATAAAACTGTCAATAAAAGATTATGATTATGTTGTTATTTGTCCACGAGCTCTTCAAAGAAAAATCAATCCTATGTTTCATCCAAATCAGTCTACGATTGCAACAAACAAAACATCTAAATATACATTTCCAATCTCCAAAACATTGCTACAAAGTCCACATTGCAGTATTAATCCGCCCGCAAAATCCGCTGAACTAGGTCAGGTTAAATTAAATTTTCCAAAACCGATCACTAACTGCTATCTGATAATGTAGCTTTAATTAAAAGTTGTTCATTTTCCTCCCTCCTCCCCCTGGCTTCAACAAGAAGGAGTGTGTTTAAAATTGCATTTGATCACGATTCGAAGTGAGGGTATCAACGTAGCTCGATAAAAGATAGCGTAGATTTTGTGTTAGATTTCAGAGGGGGATTTTATATGATTCTCTTAAAGAAAATTGAAAATCTTGGGGTGTTGATGGTAACAGTTTTCATTATTTGATATAGTTTGTAGAAGAAAATAAATGACATAGGTACTAGAGAAATGATTGAGCAAAAGCACTTTTTCGAACTTTATTAAAATAATGTTTTGGTGTACTCTGTTGTATAGTGTGCTAAAAGGGAGTACCCATACAACATTTTATTGGCTGATATTTAGTTGGTCTTGGCAATTATATTAAAACAAAATTATATTCAAATACCTGCTGTATTTGAATATAATTTTGTTTATTAGTTAATTTTTTAAATATACCTGAAATTGACTTCACATATGTTTCAAATGACACAGGTTTAGCATGCTGTCAGAGGAACGATGGAATCTCGATAATAATATGTTAGTTGGATACCCGTCCATGAATCAACCTAGGCATGTGTTGCTTAACCATAAAGCTCGACTCAAACAGCTTATTAATTAGCTCCTTTAGTAAATAAATTCAAGTAATACTCAGTCGTTTAAAATATACAACGTGTAACGGAAACCCCATATCTATCCAAAAGGACTGACGATAACATCTGGTATGGAGTCTCTATGCAAAGTTTCAGCTCAAAATAAGTGACTCACAGAATTGACCCCAACTTATCGGTTTCATATGTTTCTTGAATACCAGTAATAACAAACGTGTCACAGCACTATAAGGGTCATCACTTTCCACGTCACTTGCCAATAAAACGATAATTCTCTTCGTTCATCTTAATTTGAAAAATTCGGCCTCTGGCATCAATGTATTGAAATTTCTAATATGCTCCACACATGTAGACAAAGGATTAGAAAACCCTTGCCATATCGTTTGTTATCATCCAAAGAAGCCGTGCACTCAGTATGTATATACCCTTTAAATTACACGTTGTATATATTTGTAGGTACTTATGTGTTTTAATTCTAAATACTCTATTCAGAATACAGTCAGTCCTTAGTAGTGTACCTACCTACATTAAAATATGTGCCCACTGCCTTATTTGCAAATGACGTAATTCATTGGATCATCCTAGTACATATTTAGCCTAGTTTCTAGATCGAAATATAACATCATGGCTAAATATTTGAATCTGTAGTAGATATACACTATACTTATACTACTTACTATATTTATATGCATATGTGTGTGTATATTTATACACACACATATGCATATAAATATATATTATTATTTATTTATTTTCTATATAAAGCTGGTTCACATCCGGTAGTCACTTCTACACTAGGTCCGGTTGAAAACCAGCGTCAGGCACTAGTTGTCTGGCATATAGCTGAACCGAGCCTTTTTGGCGCAGTCGCGAGGCACACGTAATTAGTAATTTTCTTGTAAATGCAAATATTATGTACCTAAATTGTATTTTTTTTTTCTTATATTTTTTTATTTGTTTTTTTATTTCTTTTGAATACCTACTTTGTGTTGTGTGCTTTGTGGCATGTGCCGAATAAATATTTTTTCTTTCTTTTCTTTCTTTCTTTCTTTATATACATAAATATATGTTATATTTTGTACATATTAATTACATAAAGACTAAACTTTGTACATTTTTACGAAAATTACGCAGATGAAGGAGTATGAAATTTGACATAGTAACAATTACATGAAGAAGTTGTGCAGAAAGCATGTTTTTTACATAATAAAGTATTCGAAATTACTATTTTCATTCATTCGGTCACTTAATATAGGTACTATGTTAAGTGATAACACTTTCCGGATAGCTACATGTCTTCGTCTGGGTGCTCCCAGCGGTGCTCCACATCGCTGTCAATGCGGTGCGGCAGTCGACCGCCTCGGACATCATGCAGCAGAAGCTCTGGTCGGATAGCATGGCATGCCAGCATACATGACATCATCCGTCGGGCTCTTGTCACCGCTGGAGTACCATCTGTTTTAGAACCCAACGGCTTGGCACGCGACGATGGGAAGATACCAGACGGGATGACTATAATGCCTTGGAAGTTGGGTAGACCTTTGGTGTGGGATGCTACTTGTGTTGACACCCTTGCGCCATCCCATCTCAGTATGGCGGGCTGTGCTGGGGCGGCAGCTGCAGGTGCAGAACATCTCAAACGGCGCAAGTACAACAACCTAATTGGGTGCTATATGTTTGAGCCGTTTGGGGTTGAAACGTTGGTACCTTGTGCAGTTGCTCTTGAAAAGCACCATTTGAGGAAGTGGAACTGATGATGAAGACCACAGATGGCCACCGAAACTACTCAATAATAAGTATTTCGTGGATTGCGATTAGATTACTTGAATGTGGATGTTAAGCACTTTATGCTCATCACAATGCATATGGTGAAGTAGAATTGATGGTGAAGTACCAGGTGAACTCCTCAAAGATTAACGGCTCTGCACCGGGAAAAGCAATATTTTGTAAAAGGTGATAAGTAGTTGACATTTTGACTTTTGTAGCTAGATAAATTACAAACCGACCCACTAAAAAGCGTGAAAAAAAAAAACTTTTTAGCAAAAAATAGAACCGACTTCTATATAAAAACACTACAAAGGCAAAAACAACTTTAATTTCGGAAGGTGTTGTCAAAAAAAAAAAAAAGAAAATGCAAAACAAATGACACCGACTACCGAAATTAAAGTTATTTTTGCCTTTGTAGTGTTTTTATATAGAAGTCGGTTCTATTTTTTGCAAAAAAGTTTTTTACAGGCCAGAAATTAATAAGATGTAGTCCAAAAGGGCTTCTCAGAGTTTGGAAGTTGGCGGTGTGATAACCCCGTTCTTTAGAAAATCTCATACTGGTTTGGCCAAAGGGTATCTTGTTACCCAGCTAATGTAAAACACTAATACGCTGCCATCCAACCTCGACATAATTTGAGAAAAGGTTAAGCAGATGGTAATAAAATATATGTACCTATAAATAAAATAAAATTACGTTAATTTTTTTTAGTATTGTTACGAGCTGGGGTTCGGGATAGAAATAATTAACGCCAATTAAACCAAAATTAACACTTTAATTAATTAAAAACAAAATAAAAATTTAACACAAATATTTGCACCACAACACTTGTCACTTAACACTTAAATCGCACTGAAATTCACTTGTAAAGCTTCGATTATATCGCGTATTCGCCTCGTAATAAGACTGACTGTCTGCGCCCCTTTACGATCTATTTATACCCCGGTCTATGAGCTCTAGAACATTCTTATAAAATCGACTCACTGTTTATACTACCTAGAATATTCCAGGAAGCTACTCGAGATACACAGTACCGCTATTCGACGCTAGATGGCGTTAGTGTCTCGACTAGATATACTCATTCCAGCTACTCGCCGCTACATGGCGTTAGTGTCTCGAACATTCTAGATTTATGTCGAAGTTTCTCGACGTACTTCACTAAGCGACTGGCGTAACAGTATTATTACTAGATAATAGCTAGCTAGCGACTTAGCTCAAGTCTGAGTTAAGCCAAAAATTTCTCAGTAGTGAACTAATCAGTATATCTTTGCTCCCGGGGTTGCGGGAATGTTCTAACGAGATACCGCAGCCCCGGGACGCAAGAGCAACTGGGGAATTAAGATGGGTTTTTAGTTAATAGAAGTCACTCCTTTCCGCTTCATCCGGGGAGGGAGGAGTCATATTTGATTAATTTTATTTACCCCCGAAAAAAGGGTAGGTACGTATTTTATAACACAGTAAATAGGCATCTTCTGGGCTCGCTTGTCCCATCTTAGACCTCATCTATCGCTTACCATCAGGCGAGATCAAGGTCAACAGTTGGATCGTCAGTAGTTAAAAAAAAAATAACACACTTAGATGAAAAGTTTTTTAGTCCTAGTCTATCTTAGTTTTATTTTAAACCGTTCAGTAGTCAAGACTTCAAGGTTACAAATAGACAAACAGACAAAGTTAGATATCTATAAGCTATGTTATTTATCGCATTTGTCTCTGCACAAAGTAACAAAGACCCTAAGATAGTCAACTCTATACTTCTAAATGAGTAAGTTATGCAATAAATACTTACTTTGTTGTAGTTTGAGATTTACAGAAATAAAATCAACTCCAAACAAAGAACGCCCGTCTATATACTGCGTCATTTACGTCTCCGCACCCCTACGGCAGGGGGTAGTTTCAAATTGCACTTACTCACGTAGGGGTAGGCTGTTATATCAAAAACTTGTCTATTTTTAACTTGAAAAATAACTCACAGTCTATTTTCCCGTACAAAACGCCTTTTATAAAACGAAGCGGCAGTCAATTTTTGGGGATATAGAATTACAAAAATCATCATTTTTTATGAATAACGCGCTGTCACATTGGCGTATCGTGCCTGTCTGTGGATGTCGTAAAATGTTGCAGGATGTCTCTATTAGCTTTTTACGTAGTTATGCTTAGGATAGGACTTGGAATATTCCATAACCAGCCTATAACAATTCAACTCAAAACATTTATTTCAGACTTTTTCAGTCCATAAAGTGTTAGTATTACATTGGAAGAAAGAAATCTTCTTTTTAATAAAGTTTTCTAGCAATGTGGGTAGAATTCACATTACTAGGAATTTTGTTAACCCCTCCAACTAAGCTATATAACTAAGCAACAGTGTAATGGGTGGGGTTAGGACCCGAAAAAAAAACATGTTAGTAAATTATACACACACACATAACAACGTTCCTAAAGGACACACAGGCCTCTCTCTCTATAAGGCTAAATTTACACCGCCGCGGAATGGAATGGAAGCGACTTTTTTCAACGAAATTGTACATAGCATAATGAACTTTATGTCAATTGCATAACATACAAACGACAGTAGCTAGGGGAATTCTTGAGAATGCGCGAGGATTCCGCGGAAGACACGAGACTTTTTATTTAGTTTGTATGTTATACAATTGACTTAAAGTTCATTATGCTATGTACAATTTCGTTCGCTTCCATTCCATTCCGCGGTGTAAATTGAGCCTAAGAGGCCGTAATCCACCAGGCGGGCCCAGTGTGGGCTGGTGGATGTAGTATTTATTCGGATTTTTCGGTCCCAGGATATGCCCGGTGTACATTGCTTTCCTCCACCGTTGTAACAGTGGTGATGATGAAAATTACACAAAGTATTATGTCGGGTTTGAAACCTTTTTTTTTCTTTTGGGTGGGAAAATTATCGAATGACTTCTCCCGCTCTGGGCAAAACGGAAGGGAGTGTCAGACTTCTACTGACTAAAAACTCACCCTGTTCCTTCAGCTGCCTTTATGTTCCGGGGCCGCGATATCTCATTAGAACATTACCGCAACCCCGGCAGGCAATGGCCTTATGGGGCCCCGTCACTGGTGCTGACAGCTCTTTAAGGCGCGCGTGGAACACGACTCGCCGCCGACCCGGGCCTGGTCCTTACCGGACGGAGAGCTAGCCCTGCTCGCCGTCCGCAAGCCTGCGCCTACGGTGGCCGGAAATCGGCTCGCGATCCCCGACGCCCGGGGCGCCTTTTGTGGCGGCTGGGGCGTGAGGAAGAGAGTTGTCTCTCCCTCGCGCATTCGGGCTCCTCCTTCGCTAGCATGACTGCTTCGCAGAAGGAAGCGACTACATCCTATTCCCTCTCGCTCCGCACCATGGTCGACGGCGGTGACCTCTCTCGCCCTGCTCTGGTTGAGCAGGGCGAGAGAGGTCAGCGCCGTCGACCTACAACTCGTAAGTTATGCCTGTATCCACCAAGCCACCACTGATCTGGTGTAATTGATTGATTTGACGCCAAACGCTTTACAACTATATTATTCTATCAACCCGCACTGGAGCAGAGTGTTGAATGTAAGTAATTGGGAAAGTAGAACACACGCAAGCCTGAAGGAAAAGTAATACAGACAACTTAAATAAAATTAACTAATATCAATTTATTAATTTTATTAGCGCTTTGCCCGCGACTTCGTCCACGTGGATTTCGAAATAATTTATAGCATATAGCACTCACTAATAATACATCTTATTACCAATGAAATCATTTTTCCAATCAACGAAAAAAGTGGAGGAGGTTATCAAGTCGACGCGTATATTTTTATTTTTTTATGTATGATCACCGATTACTCGAAGACGAGTGAACCGATTTGAAAAATTCTTTTTTGTTTGATACACTTCGAAGTTGGGCCCATTGTCACCAAGTCAGGATCTGATGATTGGATCCTGGAGAAATCGAGGGAACTCTTCAAATATTATAGGCACACCTATAGTGATTTGTGAATTTTGCATAGTAACTTGTGTAGTTGCATTCGAAAAGCACCATTCGTGAAGTGGACCTGATAATGAAGACCACAGACGGCCACTGAAACTACTCAATATACAATATATAATTTAAAGGGTATATACACACCAAGTGCACGGCTTCTTCGGATGATAATAAACGATATGGCAAGGATTTTCTAATCCTATGTGTACATGTGTGGAGCATATTAGAAATTTCAATACATAGATACCAGAGACCGAATTTTTCAAATTAAGAAGAACGAAGAGAATTATCGTTTTATTGGCAAGTGACGTGGAAAGTGATGACCCTCATAGTGCTGTGACACGTTTGTTATTACTGGTATTCAAGAAACATATGAAACCAATAATTTGGGGTCAATTCTGTGAGTCACTTATTTTGAGCTGAAACTTTGCATAGAGACTCCAATACCAGATGTTGTCTTCAGTCCTTTTGGATAGATATGGGATTTCCGTTACACGTTGTATAAGTAGGAATAATAAGTAGGTATTTCATGTGTTCCGCTTTGATTACTCATTACACACTTACAAATCAACAAACAGACTTCTTTATAATATTAGTATCGGTGGGATACTAATATTATAAAGAAGTCTGTTAATATAGTTAGATTTTATGTAACCGGCCGTTGAACTTTTACTAGTTAATACATCGAAGTCAACGGCCAAGTCACATAAAATCTAACTATATTAATAAAGAAATCGTAGTAAAGATCCTTAGACTTAGCTTCGCTTTGCTTAGAGATTTCATTACTTTTTATAGAGAAACAAGCAGCTTAGGCGAGACTTGGCTAATTTTTTACAAGATGTTTTTGGTGGGATTTCACTTCTTTTTGCAGAAAGCTATTTTATAATTGATTAGTTTCTTAATTATACCTTTCATTATTTTAGGTTTTCTTATTAGAATTGTTTTTTTTTTCTTTTTTGGTGTAGTTTTTTTTATTAGTAATCTTTCTTTTTTCTTCTTCTTTTTTTCCGGTTCCGGTTCTTGTACAGTGGCTATAAGTTTTCGTATTGCCCATTCACGCTCATTATTTGTTCTTTTAGACGGTTTAGGTGGTTTAATTTCTGAAAGATCAGAGCGCTATATACGCCTAAGCCGATTGTATTCGGTGATCGCTGAGGCTTGAGCTTTTATGCTCTTAAAGTCAATATTTATGAGGTACACTTCATGAAGAATGGTTACTCGGGAAAGCGCCACGTAGGCTTGGCCACAAGAGAATATCGAGGTTCCAATATCCATTAGAACATTTTTAGGCTAAGACCTTGACTCTTGTGAATTGTTATGGCATACGCAACACAAATTTGCTCTCTGTGGACGTATGCCCCGGGGTATGATCTCAAACTTTGCCTTTATGGGCAATAAATCATGTATTAAATTGTTTCCGAATTTGATTACTAATTGTTTAGCCTTTGTGTTGTCTTCCGGATCCCATTTCACTTTTTGTACCACACCTATTGATCCATTCACTAAGCCTAAGCTAACATCAATATTTCTTTTCATGTAGGTTTCATCATATCACACGTGTATGATTGCTGGTCGGTATACATATTACCATCAGCATCACACGTGTAAAATTGCATTTCGTCCCAATGTTCGGCAACGTATGCTACTATGGCAGACTTGACACTGCAAGTTGAGTCAGTTTTACTAAAGACCAAGAAAGATATTGCGTGGAAGACACATGAACTATCTTTGGGCATACCAACTACGCGGTAGTCACATAGTCCATCGTCGTCTTTCAATTTTGTCGACATTTTACGAGTTCATTTAAATTCCACGATCGTTTATGGACTGTTGGCTGCTCCCCTGCGTTACCGGGTAGGCTACTTCCAATTAGCAACTGACAAAGACCGAAAATAACATAAGCCCGAAGGCAAGATTAACAAGAAATGGGAGTTTTAGGCAGGCAAGCTGCATTTGAACGTTGTCTCAACTGCGGACTTAGCCTTTTTCACCTTCACCACGAGGAGGTACTCCTAGGTCATATTATTTTATTGAAGTACTTAGTGTGATTCTAGCACATTTTAATGTTTTCTAAAACATTTTCAAATACTTCAGACTCCAGTTTCATATTCATTTCTAAGAAGGGGCTCGTCACATAGAATAACTTTTGTCAAGGCGCATTTCCATATCTCCCATAGTTCAGCTAAGTTCTTAGGGTTCTTCATCAGATACTTCAGACCTTCAATTTTTTATACACATCAGTGTAGAAAGGGCTCGTCGCACTGAATAACTCTTATCAAGGCGCATTTTCATATCTCCCATAGTTCAGCTGAGCTCTTAGGATTCTTCATCAGATACTTTGGACCTTCATTTTTTTAATTTCAAAAGAAAGGGGTTAGCCCTTTCTTTTGAAATTAAAAAAATGCACGCTCAATAAACTTTGTGAACATAGCATGTCGATAATTTCAATAGTTTGGCTGGTCTGTTACGGTTTCTGCTCGGGGTCATAAGGTACTCCAGATCTTCCATGATCCTAGTTTTGATAGTTCATCCTTCATATAGGCACTAAACCCTACCTCTATGCCAAATTTCAGCTCTCTAGGCTTATGGGAAGTACTAGTTGTATTTTGATAATCAGTGAGTCAATGAATCTATATATGTCGAAATAGTACAACTTTGCTTTTGCATAACTTAGGAAATAAACAAGCTACAAACATGAAATTTTGTGGTTTAAGTGTGTGCTGGTAGCTTACTAGATAACGATAATTTCAGCGTTCTAAATCTATCTAGAGGTCCCCAAATAGGGGCCTGAAAATACGCCGAAATGGTTCCAGAAAAGGATGGTACGGCAGTGTTTGCTTTGCGCTCGACTTGGCGGGGGCACTGCCGTGCCTCCAGATAGATACAGATATTTTTATACTCAGCTGCATACGTTTAAACTGAAGCCGATCCCAACATAGTTGGGAAAATGTTAGGCAGATAATGATAATATTGGTATAGATAAATACGAAAGTGCCTATCTGTCTGTTACGCTTTCACAGCTAAACTGCTGAACAGATCATATTAAAAGCATGGATTCGTTTTACACGGCAACGAACTCGCGGGAAACATATTTTCAACCCCTTTTGTATTATAGTTTATAGACCCAGTACTTTGTTTTTTTTTTTATTACTGATGGGCGCACTTTTGACCACCATCTCGCCTGATGGTAAGCGATAGGTGAGGTCTAAGGTGGGACGGTCGAGCCCAGAAGATGCCTATTCACTCGTGCTTTAAAGGCTGAAAGGTCATAAGTGGCAAGGAACACAGAAGCCGGCAGAGAATTTCACAGCTTGGCTGTGCGCACAATAAATGTGGAGGAGAAGCGCTTGGTACGACAAGACGGTATATCAACCAAGTGTGGGTGGTAGTACTGGTAGTATGTCCAATATTGGACAACTTATTTAGATGATAATAATTCATCTTACATTTTCTGTTACGCTAAAATCCGTTTACTGGCACCTAAATATTTAAAGCAACAAAATCACAAAGTACCAATAAAGTAGACTCATACGATTTAAGAGGCATCTTCTACCGTTAGTTGCTTTAAATGTGCCTGAAATGTACCGTAGTCGCTCTAAATGTGCCCGAAATAGTTTCAACGACGGAGCAATAACTTCTAGTTCTTGTAACTTGTAATGAAGAACAGATATTTAGAAAGGCAACGCCGAGTTTGGTTAGCTTTGCAAAATTTTTGTTCAGAATCATGAACAAAGTTAAGTATAGCCGGGTAGCGAGAATGACAATTATTATTTTTGCTGGTTTAATTTATTCTGAGTTATTTGAGTTAGTTAATGACTTTTGTACTGTTTCAATTTTCAAATTTCAATAGTATAATTCCAAATCTATCTGTCATGTAATACTTGTATTGTAATATTTATATTATGGTAGCAATAATTACAAGTATCGAAAGCTGTTAGTTTTTAATTGTTTGGCTTTTGTTTGTTATAATAATAGTTGACTACATTATCGCATTAGGTGATAAATTAGTAAAGGTAATTGTATGGTGATAAATAAATAAAAAAACAATGCAAAAGCGAAATATTTGCAAAGTGGCATTATGAGAAAGAGATATTTTACAATCAATCTCTGGAACTGCTGAACTGATTTTAATGGTATTCTCATTGGAAGAAAGAGGCGGATATTGGGCAACATATAAGGTATTATTCCGGAATTCTCACGAAATGGGGTTTTAGGTGGGAAAAATAGCGAGTTGCGGGCACAACTAATTCGTGTTAACTGCTTCTTTTGTCCAGCGGTCGCAACCGTGACTGCTATGCATTTTTTATGCGTTTTTCTATTATTTATGTCTCAGTAGTAGCTCGGACATTGTATTTTGGCGGAGTGATACTCCCGTGAATCGCGGAAAGCATGTTAAGCTGTTGGTCCTGCGCACAGAACAGATAAAAGAGGTTAGAAAGGAAATAGTTCCTGATTTGTATGAGAACGCGTGTCGCCGCTTGTCTCCCACTTTTTAGCTCCACTACAAGCAAGAGGCCCGTTACGTATGCGAATTACGCACACACATAAATTACACACACTTAAATCGAGACCTTGCTACCACGCGCCGTGCATCACGGCCAATCAGGGCAAAGGACGAAACGTCAATGGTTGAAGTGTTGAGGACGCAACGCATGCAGTACATTGTAAGCGGACTTGGTCATTGCGTTGATTAAGCGAGTACACATCGGGCAATGTATATTTTTTGTAACTTGTTGCAATAATGTTGTTAATGTTGGGAATTTCATAGTGATCAGAATATTTTTATGTTTTTTACTAATAAAATTGTAATTAAATGTTATTTTTGACTTACCGATGGAAAGATATACCTCCTCGCACTATACTTGCGGTATGACTTTTTTTTTACAGGTTATAATTGCACAATACGGCATTTAACCTCTAGAGTCCCAGCGGCACAAAAACGTGCCAGTAAACAAGTATTAGTTGAGCTCCGCTGGCACAAATTTGTGCCACCAAACCCCAACCGATTTAAAACTGTATTTGCAGTAAAGATAAGTCTTAAAATCGTTTGTGACCGGGGTCAGATTACGCTTACGATAAGAGCCCGCCCGCGGTGCTTGACGGATGGTTGACGGATGGTTGGTAGTCCGAAGCGCACTAAACGCGGTGAATAAATTAATCGGTCAAGCTATGATTTTCGTATCATAAATGTAGCGCGCTCGCCACGCCCACATTACTATTCCAACCTTATTCATCTATTCAGTGGTCCTGCGCCTGATCTCTCTCCAGCCGTTTCGGATCACAGTCCTATCGTATGAGAGGAAAGGGACAGAGAGTGCACCTGTTCCTGCTCACATATTTGTGCACTATAATAGGTGTCTCCTCTGCAGATGTCTAATCTCCGCTGAGATTGACTGCCGTAGCCGAAAATTTGTCAAGAGAACTATACATTATTATTTCTAATTCATGTTACCTGTAAAGGTGGAACTGGTGAAGATCCTGACAATCTTGGAGCTGACGGGTGGCAGCAGCTTCAAGGAGCCGCCGAAAATCAGGTCCACCGTGCGGTCATCCATGGTTTAAGAGTAGAGCTGGTGTCTGAAAATGAATAATTTCAAAATTAGTTAATTAAAGGACTTGATGAATTACCTCCACGTGGTTGCTCCACCCATCATCATCATCGTCTGCTAGTAAGTACTAGTCTAGAACTAGTCTTTTACATGGAGCCACTGCCGATCTGACTTCTCCAACCCAGTGGCTCGTTAACACGATACCACTTTGTAATACTAGTGTCAGACTTTCTGAGGTCTGACCTGTGTCGTCAAAGATGCACCATTGACAGCCAGTTAAGATGACCATCCATCCAAGGTCTGACCTCAGAGAGCATTGCTTGACCTCGCAGACCCGTGCGGCTGTAACTATTTAGCTAAGAGCTCCTCAATAAGTAACTACCTATATACTAATTATTAAATATTTTAAATAATTGTAAGTCAACTGTGTCCCACTGTAGAACAAAAGCCTCGCGGCATCTAGTATCCAAAATATTTAAAACATTTAATTAAACTTAGAAAGAAAGGTGCAGAAAATTCAAAACGCGCAAGTATAACAACAACCCTATAGGGAGTTGTATGCCCATGGAATTCGAATGCTTTCTTCTCTGAAATCAGTAGGTACACGATTAGTCGATTCTTCAAGTGACCAGAAGACTGGCCTTTTTTTGGACATAGAATAAGCATTGCCATTCAACGTGGCAATGCAGCCAGTGTTTTTGGCACTTTTCCCATCGACGGCGATGTTGACGATGCCCAATTCTTTTTATATTTGCTTGCTCCTACATAATTTATTACTGATAGCTTTGTAAATGTAGTTTTTATTATTACTCATGAATAAGCTCCCATATAATCAAAACAAATGGAATTAATTGATATCCATTTGAATATCAATGAATTCCAAAATGACAAAATGGTATGTAGTATTTCAAATAACTCACTAACGCAGCAGTGATGGAAAGCATAAATAAAAGATCTAAAAAAAGGTCTGGACAGTTAGCGACATGCTTAATTTTACAATAATGGTCAAATAAATGTTTCCGTTATCAATAAATATAACAAAACAATGAAAAAGTGTGTCCATTATGTGTACATTGAATATAATTATGTCCAAAAAAGTGATAGAGGGGTGTTAAGAAACAGTAATAGTGCAAGAATTAAAAAAAATACTGTCTGTTTGTACACGCTAATCTCCGGAACTACTAGACGGATTTGAACGAAACTTTTTTTGTTATAATATAGCTATTAAGTCTAGGCAACATTTATGCTAAAATTGATTTCGTAAAATGGAAAACCTGATGCAGAACTAAACACGCAAGCAAAATGTACGTAACCTAAAGTAATGGTGCATTCGCAACGACTATCAACCAAAATTAAAACCATAAAAATCACTTTCCTCAAGCGATATCCATAATCACATTAGTAAAAACTGCAACTGTTAGGATCAGTTCTTAATATAAAATCTTGTTTCTTTGAAGTCTTGCCAAAATTAAAAATTAATTGCTTTAAAATGTGGAGAGAGTATTTTGACATAAATTCATTAGTAAAAGGTATTTGGTACAGGACAACGCAGTGTGAACCTCCGAGTTCCGTGGTTTGCCAACACTAGAAATAGTAGAAAATATATTGTATTAGCTTATAGATTGAGGTCTGGGTTTTCCACTCAATAAGTTTGGCTTTTTGATGAAAAAGCCAAACTGTGCTTCATCTTCGACCACATCATCGCTTAACATCAAGTGAGATGGTGGTCAAACGCAAGTATACCATCAATAAAAAAAACTGATAGCCCTAATTGTGAGGTATGTGCTTTTGTTGAAGATGTCCACCACTTGTTGGTGGAATGCATCCGGTATAGAAGAGAAAGAGACTATATCCAAGTTTAATATTAATAGTTTTGACAGCAGTGGCGCAGCTGAAGGTCCGCAGACCCCGCGGCGCAGGGGGGGCCCGCCAGTTTTAGAGGGCCTCAGCGTCTTAAATTTTTTTTTTCCAATTTACGTGTATATTTATACAACGTGTAACGGAAACCCCATATCTATCCAAAAGGACTGAAGACAACATCTGGTATGGAGTCTCTATGCAAAGTTTCACCTCAAAATAAGTGACTCACAGAATTGACCCCCAATTATTGGTTTCATATGTTTCTTGAATACCAGTAATAACAAACGTGTCACAGCACTATGAGGGTCATCACTTTCCACGTCACTTGCCAATAAAATGATAATTCTCTTCGTTCTTCTTAATTTGAAAAATTCGACCTCTGGTATCAATGTATTGATATTAATAGAGAGAGATTGATTTATGTTCTACACATGTAGACATAGGATTAGAAAACCCTTACCATATCGTTTTTTATCATCCAAAGAAGCTGTGCACTCGGTATGTATATACCCTTTAAATGACACGTTGTATAGTTATGAGTTTTTAATAAGCTTCTCAAGTCGATGTATTTTGAGTACTAGGAAAATGAGCTATAGTTTAGTAAGTTCTAGGTTACGTAGGGTTGCCTCGCTTAGGTCTTAAGATTTTTTGGGTTATCGCTGGGTTATAGAGGACCTTATTGAGATTTTGGCCGGGAGGCCTCCGAAGTTTCAGCTACGCCACTGTTTAGACATAGTTGCCTATCACACAGTTCTATCGAAACCCTGCAGCGATGAGAAGAGGTGAGCTGATGGGAAGAGGTGGCGCTAGTTGCCACGTCAACATTAGCTCCGTATTTAAATTACTGTTAAAAATAGTTATCTTTCGTTTTCCAGTGTTCTAATGCATTTGGTCAGTACTATTATATGTGATGATCAACGTCTATTGTTAACAAAGAAATATATAATGTAATATGTAATTAATAGTGTGATAACAAAACAGCGTCTTGAAGCGTCACTAAACAGTAAACAATAAGGTGCAGTTAAATAAGTAAACATTGTCTAAACTGAGTGAGAAATTATAACATAAACATTATTTACAGTACAAAACAGTGCCATAAATACATAAAAGTGAATAACTTTATAATTTTCTAAAATGTGTACCGTTAACTTCATTCAAAATTTGTTGAAGCGGGACGCTAACTCTTGACCAATCAAAACAAAATAAACCAACGTTACGTCATAAAATAAAATTCATAATACATTCAGCTATTTCGCAATACAAAGTGAACACAGTGTAGTCGAGTGCGTATGGTTCCTACGCACGGTGTTGATGGTATCGAGTTCAAAACCTGCTGTGAGCATGTGCTTTTTTAATTTCTTATTTTTATTTTAGTGAATAATTGTGTAAGACTTTTATAGAAGAAGTAATCTGAGTTTTAATTTCCTTCTTTTCGAACTTTTTTATTTACATTTATTAAATTAAAACATGAAGACCTACAATAACGTTACTATTAGGAAAACTCGCATGAGACGCTCTCTTTCTCGCTTTTCTATTGAATCTATCGACAGTTTGGATTCCAACTTAAGCGTCAAAAGTATGATGGATCTATCTACACACATAAAAAGTGATGAAACTTTACAGTTAAAAAATACCATCGAGAATCTTAAGAAGCAAATAAAGAGTGTGCATGTTGAAATTGAAGCACTTGGCTTGGAGAATGCTTCTTTGAAAAAAGAGTTAGCTCATGAAAAGCTCAAAACTGAACATTTTAGAAAAATGTACATTGCGAATTCAAGGAACACTTCATGCAACGCATCAATATCCAAAACCTATATTCCGAATAAATGCAAATTATCACCTAGAAAATTAGACTTAGACATTGACTTCCATACACCTGTACAGTCTTCCCAAAGTATCATGACTGATATTACCACGGAAGTAACAGAATCTAATACTTACGATTCAAAACAATCCAACATTACTACTACAAAAGTTGTCTCACAAGAGTCTACCTTATACAAAGAACAAGAATCACAAACTAAAATATGTACCAAAAATGTAAGTAATAGTATACTTATTCTATCAGATGAGCAAGGAAGAGGTATTGTTCAAGGATTACTAAATACGGAAATAGCAAACAAACACGCCATAACAGGGATAAGAAAACCAGGTGCGACTACAGAAGAAGTCTTATTGTGTTGTGGTAAATTAACCGAAAAGTTCACTAAAAATGATAGTGTAATTATATTGAGTGGTAGAAATGACTCCAACCCTATTAAATTTATGGCTGAAATAGCTGCAGCAGTTAAGCTAATGAAAAACTGTAATATATTTATTGTAAATGTTAAGTATAATGCGTTTCTAAATGAGCGTAAACTTAATTATCAATTAAAATTGCTTTCACAAAACTTTCACAACTGCAACTTTATTGAAGGAAACAGTTACAATAGCCTTATACGACAACTGGTGTACAAAATAAATGAGGTGCAAAAATCTTATAATGACAACTTAGGAATAGAGTCGGATGCTGAAGGTTCGGACAAAATTGTACAGAAAGAAAACAAATATTTGTCGTGTCCGGTAGTCAATATATTGCAATCTGTACGAGAACCTCTTAAAGGCACTATTCCATATTATTTTCGTAAGATCACTAAAGCACAAACGTCACTTATAAACAATTCTGCAGATAATATTGTAATAAGCAAAGAATGTTTTTTTCGTAACTAATCAAAAACTTAGCAAAACTAGTAATAAGAAATGTACTAAAAGTAGCTTTTCAGTTATGCACCAAAATATTGCAGGGGCTCTAAACAAACTACAAGAAATCGACTTAACCATTAATGAAATGAGTGATTCTAATATCAATATTGATGTTTTATGCTTAAGCGAGCATTTCGTCATTAGAGGTGAAGAAAATTATCTTAAACTGAATAATTTCAATGTTGGTGCGATATATACGCGACCTGATCAGAAACGAGGAGGGACATGTATACTATGCAAAAACCACCTTCAAAGCACGGAATTAAAAGAATTGTCAGAATTGTGCATTGACAAAAAATATGAGATATGTTGCCTTGAAATTAAATCTATAAATATCATCATATTATGTATTTACAGGACACCCTCGTCTAGTTTGAATGTATTTTTCGAAAATTTTAACAAGACTTTACCAAAGCTACAAAATAAAAAAAGCAAAATAATCATTGCTGGAGATTTCAACATTAACCTTTTAAGCAATGACATTAATTGTACGAAATTCAAAGAAGAACTGATTTCAAATTATGGTATGAGGTGTCATATTCAAGAGCCAACTTGGTTGAATACATGTATCGATAATATCATCAGCAATATTCCGAAAATAATAGGTAAAACTCATAATGTTTGTTTAACCGATCATAATACAGCACAAGTTGTAAAATTTGAATATAACCTAAAACCCATTTCAGGACACTACTTTACGACCGTAAATGACCTGTGTAAAGATAATGTAAACAAATTCATTGAGCACATAAGTAAATTATCCTTTTCCGATGTTTACAAGTGTTCCGACACAAACGATGCTTTTAATCTTTTGCATGAAAATATAACTTTATTTTGTAAGTTATGTTTCCCACTTATAAGTGTAAAAAAATCGTACAAAGATAACAAATTAAAATGGATAACAAAAGGGGTTAAAATTAGCAGTAAAACCAAACGATAATTAAGGATTAAATATTATTTAAACAAAACTAATGAAAATAAGACTAGATTTAAGGTGTACTCCAAAGTGTTAAGAAAATGTATTCATAATATGCAATCTTTATGTAATCTTAAGCACGTTGCATATTCTAAAAATAAGGGAAAAGCTTCATGGGATATTGTTAAACATTGTACAGGCAACGAAAAGCCTCGAGAATACATTCATAGTATTAAAGATAACAATATATCATTTACATCAGGCTCGGACATCGCAAATCTATTTAATAACTTTTTTGTCGATGTTGTTGAAAAGAGCGCAAACTTCCCGGGTAATAATTATAACCAAAACATTAACAACAACGAAAAAAGCATATTTCTAAATCATGTAAATCCTGCAGAAATTTTTGGCATCCTAAAAACGTTAAAAAACACTAAATCTACTGGTTATGATCTTATATCTACATATCTTCTCAAACAAATATCGCCATTCATCGCAGAGCCTCTTTCATATATTATTAATTTATCTTTAGAACAAGGCTGTTTCCCGGATAAACTCAAAATATCTATAATAAAACCATTGCATAAAAAGGGCTCTAAAAGTGATAAAAATAACTACCGACCTATTGCCCTAATCCCAATCTTATCCAAGGTATTTGAAAGAGTTATGTACATAAGAGTTCTTTCCTTCCTAGACAAATACAATATCCTTGCAAAAGAGCAATTTGGATTTAGGAAAAATAAATCTACCTCACTAGCAGCCTTTACTTTAGTAAAATCAAATATTAATAAATATAACTCTAAAATTACAACCTCAGCTCTTTTCTTAGATCTCAGTAAAGCCTTTGATTTTGTTAATCATCAAATTCTTATCGATAAGCTTTGTAAAATTGGTATAAGAGGTCCAGCTCTAGAATGGTTTAAATCTTATTTTTTAAATAGAACCCAAATCACGCGCATTACAAAATTTGGTGATAAAGTTAACAGTTTAGTAGATTTTAACTCCCAACCTCGAGACAATCACTATGGAGTTCCACAAGGAAGCATCTTAGGTCCACCGTTATTCCTAATTTATATAAACGATCTACCTGAAGCAATAGAACAAGATTGTATTATGTTTGCTGATGATACAACAGTTATCATAGATACGAAGAATAATGAATTGCACGAGTCTGATATAAATAACAGTTTAAATAAAATCATCTCATGGCTTGATATAAACGCTTTAAAAATCAACATTGAAAAAACTAAAATACTACATTTTAAAACCCAGAAAAGTAAACAGATCCTCCTTAAACTTGCACATAGAGATCAAATAGGTGAGCAGGTACACACAACAAAATTTCTGGGTATAACTCTTGATGAACATTTCACCTGGAGGCAGCATAATGATGAAATATGTTTGAAAATAAATAGGTTTGTTTTTGCTTTAAGAAAAGTAAAAAATGAGACATCTAGATCAACCGCGCTAATGGTATATCATTCGTACGTTTGTTCTATTATCCGATATGGTATCATCGTATGGGGAAACTCTTCCGACGTTCCTAGAGTATTATTAGCTCAAAAAAAATGCATTCGTGCAATTTTTAATATGGACTGGACTGATTCTTGCAAACCATTATTTAAATCCAATAACCTACTCACAGTTCCTTGTATTTATATATTTGAAATAGACAAATTTGTAAAAAATAATTCAACACTTTTTGAAGCTAATAAAAATAATAATAAACGTAAAGTTACACAACATCAATTAAAATTGCCTGTACCTAGAATAGAATTATTCAGGCACAGCTGTGTTTATATGGCCCCGCTTATTTATAATTCTATACCAAAATTTATTACCGATCTTCCCTACAGAAAATTCTGCATAGTTTTAAAAAAGTGGCTCATCTCTCATAGTTTTTATTCAATAGCTGAGTTTTAAAAAAAAGGTTCTTGTCAGTCGTACTATTACAGAAATGTATTATAAACTTATTATCATTGTATAAACTCTGGTTGGACATTTTGGTTGTAATCTTCGATTTGTTTTATATTTTGTTTTTACTTCATGTTTTTAAAATATTATTGTATTCGATTAGTTAAAGTTATGATTATATTAGGTACCCTAATATAGTTTAATATTTGCATGCCAATTTATGGCGAAATGTGTCATTGCACTAAGTATTATATTATGCTAACATCTTTTGTACCACATTTTAAGCAAATAAATGAATTTGATTTGATTTGATTTGATGCAATTAAAATATATAATTTTGTGATTAATATAAGAAAAATATAGTAGCAGCATCTCTCTCCTCTTAGGCTACGATGAGCCTGGCATGATCACAAGATTAAAAGGTTAAAAAAAATTAAGCTAAAAAAGATGTTTATAAAAAGATACACTAGCTGTGGCCTATAGGTACATTAAAAAAACTTAGGCGTCAAAGTACTCCACTGCATCACTGTCGTCTGCAAACGTGCCCAGAAGACTGGCAGCATTGCCACGTTGTATGGCAATGCTTATTCTTTGGGCAAAGAACGAGCCAGCCCTCTGGTCACGTAAGGAATCGATCAGCTGGCGAGACAATTACAATTTTCCTAGAACATATCGAAACATACATCCTTTCCAGGTTGTAAATTAAATGTGTGCCAAGTTTCGTACATTTATTTTTGCGTGATCAAAACACAAACATTCACATTAATAATATCGTAGGATAATAAGTTACTGTTATTAAGGTTCTAAGTAATTCGTGACCTGAGGAAATTAAGGAGAAGCCCACCCTCACTCTAAACAGTAATTTAATAAACAAAATAAATAATTTATCGGAAAATTCTCAAGTTATTATCGTTTTCCAATATTTGTGATTGCTTTAAAAAATAATGAGCTTTTTAATTTACTGTTCTTATGATCAATAGGTCTGTTAAAGAATAACGCTGTTTTTCGCCGCCATTTGGTATATTTTGTTTGTGATGACATTATTTTGATGATGATCATTGTAAGTGCAATTAGCCTGCATAGATTTTCCGCATGAAATAATATTTCAGAATATTACGATCCGACAGCTGAGACACAGCCTTTCAGAGAGGTGGGAGTGAGCTATAATCCATCACGCTTGCCAAGTACGGGTTGGTAATGACAAATTGAACGGATTTCAATAAAATTTGGTAAGTAGATAGAAACATCCTGGAATAACAAATAAGGTACTTGTTATTAGGGTTCCGTAGCCGAATGGAAAAAAACGGAACCAATATAGTTTCGTCATGTCTGTCTGTCCGTCCGTCCGTATGTCACGGCCATTTTATTCCGAAACTATTAGGACTATACATGTGAAACTTGGTAGGTAGATGTATTCTGTGAACCAATTGAGTTTTTAAGAAAAAAAAAAATTAAAAGGGGAGCTCCCCATACATGGAACTGAAACTAAAAATATTTTTTTTTATAAAACCTATGTGTATGTGAAATCTATAGACAGCTCTTTAAAAATTACATTAAGGTTTTTAAAACCACTTTTTCATAAAAAATAATCGTTTAAAAGATATACGCTTCCAAAGTGGTAAAAATCTTAATCTGTCTCCTTTAATTTTTGTCCATTCAAAGGTTGTCTGTAAGAGATCGCCCTGTGCGATAAGACAGCCCATTGTTTATATTTTTATTATAAATAGGTTCGCGTTTGACCACCACCTCACCTGATGGTAAGTGATGATGTGGTCGAAGATGGAGCACGCTTACCTCAAAGTAACCTATTCACTCTTGACTTAAAGACTCCTAGGTTATAGCTATCGGGAAACACAGACTCCGGCAGGGAATTCCACTCCTTAGCCTTACGCACAATGAAAGTATTCCCAAAACGTTTTGTGCGTATGAGTGGGATGTCCACCATGTAACGATGGCGATTCGCCGTTTGTCTCGTAGTCCGATGATGGAACGGGCTTGGTGGAATTAGATTGTGTAATTCCATCGCACACTCCCCGAAATGTAACCGATAGAAAACCGATAGACTTGCAACTCGTCGTCGATGTTCAAGGCTCTGGAGCTTTGACTCGACCAGTGCATCGTTGCCAATGAGTCTCTTGGCCCGCTTCTCGATAGACTCAAGCGCGTCCAGTTGGTATTTAGCAGATCCATCCCAAAGATGAGAGTAGTACTCCATACACGACCGAACCTGGGCTTGATGTAGATTGAGCAACTGTTCGGGTGTGAAGTACCGTCTCACCTTTGCTAAGATTCCCAACTTTTTTTATGCTAGTTGAGCCTTAGCCTCGATAAACGGGCCAAAATTGAGGGTAGAAGTTAGTGTTACCCCCAGAAGCTCGATACGGTCGGTTATCGGCACGGTTACACCCGGGAAAGTAGGAGCCGGTTCGAATTGACTCTTTTTGCGGAGAAGAGACACGCTTGGGTCTTAGCTGCATTAAACTTCACCAAGTTGGCATCACCCCATTCGGAGACAGCCTTCAAGGACTAGTTCAAGCGCCCTACCATGTCCTCACGGAGAGACTGGATCTGTGACCCACCAGCTCGCGCGCTGGACACATATCTCTCAGAAACTGTGCTGTCGTCTGCATACCCAAAAGTACCGGGAATCAGCAGATCGTTAATGTGTAGCAAAAACAAAATTGCTGAGAGAACAGACCCCTGAGGGACCCCGGCATTAATTGCCAATTGGCCAGACGAGCAGCCACCAATGACCACTCTAATGGACCGATCTCTCAGGAAGTCTTCAATCCAAACGCAAAGTTGAGTGGGTAAACCGAAGGAAGGAAGCTTAGCAATAAGGCTATCGTGCCAGACCCTGTCAAAGGCCTTGGAGATGTCAAGGGACATTGCCAGAGCCATTGTACACTAGTTTAAATTATTGTATCCATAGAAATATTGTGAGGTGTACAAATATAAATAAATAAAATGTGTGTCCCCCACTCTAACTTCTATAATAATGGAGTAAAAAATTAAAAAAAAATATGCTGTAGATCTTAATGTAAACTTTTAACCAAAATTAGTTAGAAAGAGATCGGGTCAGCAGTTTTTGAGATACAGCTTATTTTATAAAACAGCTAATATAACTTTGTAATTCATACAAACAAAGTTATTTGACGTAGTTACTACGGAACCCTTCATGGGCGAGTCTGACTCACACTTAGCCAATTATTTTCCGGATTTCTCATGGAATCGGGATTTACGCAGGAAATCCCCCCGCGGGAAGCTAGTACTTCATATATTCATACATAATTTAAAATGTACTGCCACTTAACCTATATAATTACATACTTAACAAAATATATAGGTAGATTTTGTAATAAAAATAACGTCTTTCATACGTATACGGAATATTTTGGCATTTGGCACCTATTTTACGTACAAAATCAGGTTATCTTTCATAATACACCCCATGTTTACGGCCATGATGTCATACTGTAAGGGGGTGGATTTGCATAGTTCTAATGGGGACGAACGGGGTCATCCCTATGGATATAGGGCTTAGGGACACACAAACGTCGTTGTAGTAACTACATACATACAAGCTAAATGAAATACTATAGATGATTATTTCGACTATGTTACTATTTATTTATTTATTTTGACATTTATTTCAGATTAGGTACATCCATAAATAGGTTAGTAATACTTACATCTATGTTAGTAGTTAAAATTATATTGGAGAAAATTATTAATTAAGAATCAAATAAAAATAAAACAATAAATTAATTAATCAAATTTCGAATAAAATTATCAAGTTTTTTCCTATACATTAAACATAGCAACGCCGGAAACGTGGACAGTATTCCAGTCCTTCACCACAGGACAATCCAATCTATCCAATATGGATAATATTTATATTATTTTAGTAATATTATAAAATGCAAATGTTTGTGAGGATCGATGTATAGATACTTGCGTACAGTGTTAGTAGCTGTAGTATTAAGTCTTACTTCTAATCTTATCTTACTTATTCCTACTAATATTATTAACAAGCTTTTGCTCGCGACTTCGTTCGCGTGGGAGATTTTTCCCACGTAATTCCCGATCCCGTGGGAATCTCGGTATAAAAACTATCCTATGTCCTTCCCAGGGCTATTCTCATGCCAAATTTCATCTAAATCGGTTCAGCGGTTTAGGCGTGAAAAGGTAACAGACAGACAGATAGACAGAGTTATTTTTGCAAAAATAACTCTGTCTATTATAATATAATATAATATAATATTAAATATTAGTATGGATATGGATGTGAAAGCTTGTAAGGATGGATGTATGAAAACTGTTATGTAGAGAGTATAAATCCTGTAATAACACATTACATGTATTGCATATGTTTAAGGTAACAATTAATGATGACTAAGGTAAGTTTTACACCAATACATAATTAACTAATTAGTAGGTACCTTAGTAGTATTCACACAAATACAACACAATAATATAATACCACAAAAGTAAGGTTTACAAGTAGCTAAATTATATCTACATACTTATTATTATATCTTTGTGAGGGCCGGGATCGTATTTTACACAGCTGTTTGAGTTAGTTGCTTAACTATCTAATATCGTTTTATACTAGTAAATTAGGTATTTATCTATAAAAGGTAAGTAATGAGTTCATTAACTTGCACATATAACTTGCTAAACATTATTTCTAAGTAGGTATACATTAAGTATATAAGTAATAGACACGAGTTTCACGGTAAGTTATAAATATGTTTTATTGTTCTTAGTTTAAAGTATTTAGTTTTAATAATTAGGTAGATACACTATATTAGCTTTACAAAGAGAAGGTAGCACTAATCCTAAGTTTTTTTTGTTAATATACATATTTTACTCACAGGGCGTTTAAAAACACTGTTCTTACATCTAATCGATACAACTCTAGTCAGATTATCGGGACCAACATGTTTTTTAATAACTCGACCTAATATCCACTTACTAGGTGGTATATTATCATCCTTTAACCCTAAATAGCTAACGTTCGTCAAAATGACGAGCATCTAATAAATATCTCCCTCTCCCTTTCTAATGGTTTTACCTACACACTTGCTGATTTGAGCCAACTTAGTGACCACTAGACTACGTCGCGTGGTGGTCACGTTTTGCCAGTAAGTACTTTTGTTTTTGAGAACCGTACAGCATACTCGTCATTTTGACGAATGGTTAGCTTATGTGTAACTTTTAAACCTGTACTTTGTGTTGATTATTGGTTTGTTTTTTTAGTTACATAGTTAATAGTAAAGAATGGCTGCGAGGTTGATCACAGATGATGACATAGTTCGTGGGTTAGATGATGTCAATACAAATTATGTTCTTTTTTATAGTGAAAAAGAGGATGGTTTGTTGGCTGATGACCTGCAAAGTACACCTACCTACAAAGTGCACTATGAACCCTCGAACAAAAGTAAGTCCACCTTTAGATATTGAAGAGGCACAAGAAAGGTCACTTCCGTTGCTCTTCCTCTCAGACACAATTCTTCATCGGCTTCCAACTCTATTATCCACTTGACCCAAGCCAATATTCGTTTTATGACATTCTTAATATATCGAGTATCGACTCTTACGTCCTATATTGCTATAATGTCTAGGTGTCTGGAGGTAAACCACTGTCAGGAAGAAGCTTTATGAAACAATTCTATGAACAACTCTTTGAACCATGGCTAAAACGTCGACTTGAAATAACAACAATGACTCGAAGAATAAAAGACAAAATAAGACATGTATTGGGTTTGAACCATGAGGAACACGCTGAAGGTCAAGGTCAAATTCTTGGGCAATCTGGTTCTGGAAGTCCTCTGATACCTGATAATGCCTAGCAAGGAAAATAAATAGCTGCAGTTTGTGTTTCTATAAGAAAAGGCGCATAACAAAGAATCACTGCAATAGTTGCAGAGTTCCCATTTGTGGCGAACATACAGTCGACTTTTGCCCAACTTGTGCCACAAAAATCTAAGTAATTTGATACTTATGGTTACTTTTAAGATGTTTACTTTATTATACCAAAACAGAAAGAAGAAATTTCTAAAAAATAGTGTCACATTTAGTCATTGTAAGATATAGTGTCTTATTGATCTCAAAGAAAATAAGTGCCATTTAAAATTTGTGATTTAGTACTTAAAAATTAATAAATATTAATTTATGTAATAATTATCTTTAATTTATATCCCATACTACCCACGAATAAAGTAAACCTGAATAAAATAATATACGATTTTAATAAAAATCACGTTTAAAAAATGGTCGTCAAAAAGTCGAATGGTTAGCTTATCATAGAAGTTCAGAAACGTTAGCTATCTAGGGTTAAGATAATTATATCGACGGTTGAAAGGCTAATTGATCTAAGCGACATTTTTTGCGATATTGAGTTATATACATATTCGGAATCAGCAAATTTTTCTCCATCGTTTGAGGTTTCAAATTTTTTTGACTACTTTTTTGGCGCTTAGCACCCACTGCAAAACAGGCCTCATTTCTAAGCTCATTGATCTATACGACACAAAATTAGACATATTTGAGGACTCGATGACTTAAGCTATTTTGATTTTTCAAACTTTTATAACGTGTGTCGATTAAGGCATTTGGCTTTTTCGCCATAATTGTGATTTTGTCGTTTGGCCTATTTTGCAATAAACCAAAAAAATAAGCTATGTCGTTTGGCCCATTTTGCATTCAACTACATTAAAAAATCGTGTTACTTGAACCATTTTGCATTAAGTTATATTAATTAAATATGTCTCTTGATTCCATTAAGCGTCTATTAAGGATAATCAGTAATGTCACTTCGGCTATTTTGAGTAACACTAACTAATAACAATTTATTTGTTGTTTTATTTGTAAAGTGATACTAAAGTACAATGTATTCCGTGGTGATACTACTAACTTTTTTTTCTGGGTGTGAAAATCATCGAATGAATTCTTCCGCTCTGGGTTAAGCGGAAGGCTGTGTCAGACTTCTACTGACTAAAAACCCACCTGTTCCTTCGGCTGCCCTAAAGTTCCGGGGCCGCGGTATCTCGATAGAACTTTCCCGCAAACCCCGGCAGGCAATGGCCCTATGAGGCCCCGTCACTGGCGTTGACAGCTCTTTGAACACGACGTGCCATCCACCACCGCCACCACCGACCCGAGCCTGGTCCTTACCGGACGGTGAGCGACTCTGCTCGCCGTCCGCAGGCCCGCGCCTACGGTGGCCGGAAATCGGCACGCGATCCCCGACGCCCGGGGCGTCTCCCACGGCAGCTGGGGCGAGAAGGAAGAGGGTTGCCTCTCCCTCGCGCGTTCGGCCTCCTCCTTCGCTAGCATGACTGCTTCGCAGAAGGAGGCGACTGCATCCCATTCCCTCTCGCTCTGCACCATGGTCTGAACCAGAGCAGGGCGCGAGAGGTCTCCGCCGCTGACCGCCTCTACGAGGACACGACAGTGCTCCAGCCAAGCAGGGCACACCTCGACCGTATGCTCCACCGTGTCCTCCAGGTGGTCCTCAGAATGACGACACCCGGGCGTGTCTTCCCGCTGTATCCGAAACAAGTATCTCCCGAAACAGCCATGTCTGGTCAGCACCTGCGTCAGGTGGAAGGGGACTTATAGCCGCGTTTGCGGCGTGCCCAGCCTTCGGTTGCGACAGCCGCTCTTTCCATGCTGCCGTGAGATCGCACCGGAGCTCTATCCGCTGAGCCGCGACGTGCCGCGGTAGCGGAGTTTCACCCCGGCTTAGTACATCCACGTGCGCGGGGGCTACCGCCTCCAGATCCCACGGCAGCAATCCGGCAAGGAGGTTCGTCGTCTCCCCAGAGATCGTGCGGTATCCCCGGATCATCCGGATAGCCATGACCCTCTGAGAGCCGACCAGCTGGTGAGCTGATCGCCGCAGCAGATTCAGCGAACACAGAGCGGCCCCATAGAGGGCCATGGACCGCACAATGCCCGCATACAGCCTTCGGCAGGAGGCGTTTGGCGTCCCTAGATTGGGTAAGAGCCGCTTGAGTGCAGCCCCCGCCCGGTCCAGTCTTGGAGCCAAACGTCGGAAGTGTTTGACGAAGTTCCACCGGCTGTCGAGGACAAGTCCCAAGTACTTCATCGTCGTCTCGACACCGATGCGAACCCCTCCCACCGTTATTTGGGAACCCGAAGGTGGCGCGTTCCAACGGCCATGAAAACACATGGCCTCGGACTTGTGCAGAGCCACCTCGAGTCCCAGTTGTCAGATCCTTTCTACGATCGTCACAACCCCTTGCAACGCCACTTCGGCCGCCGCCTGGTGCGACCTTCTACGCGCCAGGACCAGCGTGTCGTCAGTGTACAGGCGTCACCTGTGGGAAGGTTGGCGCACAACACCCAGTCGTAACTGATGTTCCACAAGGGTGGCCCCAGAATCGATCCCTGTGGGACACCGCATGACATCTCTCGTCAGTTCCACTCTCCTTGGTGACCAGAGTAGATGACGGCCCTGTCCGTCAGGTAGGCCTCAACCACACGACAGAGGTAGGTTGGCATCCGGTGATACCGGAGTGCCTCCCGTATGCAACTCCAGGGCAGGGTGTTAAAGGCATTGGCGGTGTCTGTCAAGAGAACCCTCACACGCATGATTGTATCCACCGTCGAGCGCCCCTTGCGGAAACCAATTTGGCTATCCGCAAGATCCGGCCAACGAGGTGGTTTGCAATAACTGTTTCAAAGATTTTGCCCACTTCGTCAAGCAGCACAATAGGCCGATATGGCACCCCGGGCGCCCCGGTTTATTGATTAGGACCAGTTTTCCCGTCTTCCAACGAAGCGGGAACTGGTCCCTCTCCAAACATGCGTTAAAGAACCCTAACAGTTGAGGCTCGAGAGGCTTCAAGGCCAGGACCCAGGCTTTGCCAGGGAAGCCGTCGGGTCCCGGGGCGGTATTTTTGGCATTCAGCCTGCGTACCGCCACTCTCAGGTCTACCTCGGTCACTTCTGGAGCGTTGTCGTCACTGTGGCCCGCGTCGGGCACCGCAAGTGGCAGAGCCATGTTTGGGGGAGTATGCCCACCTCGCGAGGGGAACAGAGTGCTCACCACGTCCTCTACTAATTGGGGCCGAAGACTGTGTCAGCGGGGGAGCCCAGGTGCGGAGTTTGTCCCGCACCATTTTCTATGGACGTTCCCACGGGTCCCGATTAAGAATCCCTAACATCTCCTTGCGGGCCAGATCTTTGGCCCGCCGGATTTCTTCTTTGAGGACGGTCTTCGCTGCTCTGTACTCCTTGTACAGCTCCGCCTCTCTGGCTTCTGTAATTGGTGAGTAGTATCACCTAGGCTTAGGATGATATACCACCTTATCTAATACCTTGTTCCAAAACATATTGCATCAACATCTTGAATGATACCTCTACACAAAAATGTTTTGAATTATGATAGCCTAAGCATCAATATCTACTATAATCTAGTAAGGGTTCATTTTGTTTCATCCTGCAATCCCTCTAATGGGCATCTGCATCAAACTACTTCACTCTGGTGCAACACCATCATGTTGCTTATGCTCATTGGGTATATTCAACTGTCAGTTGACTTGGCGCTAAATTCATTTTCTCTCGTTTTATTTTACTCTAGGTTAAAACTTGAGCTAGTTTACTTTCAGCTATTTTATTTACGGTAGGCATTTGAACCATTTTGCCTTTCTCAAAAAATAACTAAATTTGATGCATTTTGGGCTAACCAACATAAATTTTCTAAAATAATACACAATTTTCAACAGTAATAACTTCAACAACTTCCTTACTTAATTAGAGATATACTGTATTAAATAAACGAAAGTCTATCAAATGGTTGCTTTTTTATGATTTTTTTTTCAAAATAAATAACTTTGATCCGTCCTCCTGCAAGTTTCACAAAATGTCGCTTAGATCAATTAGCCTTTCAACCGTCGATATCATCGATTTCTGGCTCAAGTTGTTTTGTGTTCCATTTATGTACTTTATTAAGATTAACAAGATATTCTTTATACCATCTTTTCCAGAAATCGTTGACCATTTTTTGGACTAACCGCCATCGCTCGAGATTAGTGATATGTTTACAAGGTGTATAATTATCATCTGATAGGTTTAATAAAGGTTCACCAACTAAAAAGTGGCCTGGTGTCAGTTTATTACCTATGTATTATTTATATCTGCATATAATTATATATATATATACATATATATATATATATATATATATATATATATTTATCCTGCGACCAATATGCCGTCCTCTGAAGAAAAAAGTACATTTAAACTGGCGTCCACCGGCATATGGCGTCCGCATACCAGACGCCACTTTTTTGGTCGGTGGCACTTAGGCCCTATTGGTCCTGGTTAGCCGTAGGACAAAATTCGATAGAAGCCAAAAAAATTGATAAATGGCTGCAAAAATATAATAAAAAGTTCCCGATGAAATCTCAGCGCAGGTGAGGCGCTGCTGTAGCGCGTATATTCACAGCCGTATATCTCGGGGACTTCCTGACTACGAACCTGCATATTTGGCGTCCGCACACGCGACGTTGCCAGCTCGCTCACCTCATGCTTGACAGAGTTTCTGATTTGTATTTTAATATATTGGATTTATGTGTGACACATTTTCAATTTCCAATATTAAAAGAAGGAACATAAAATCAACTTTAATTATAAATAAACATTATTGCAGCTTCATGTAATGACCACTAACTTTAATTCTGAAAAGCAGTTAAATGTTTTTGATATTATTAGTAACACATAGTTACTCAGACTTACTTCCCCACTTTCCAAACCACAGTAATGAGACTTCTTCCTATACTGCATCTATAATCCTCATAAGTTTCGGACATTTACTTTCGCGTCGATAAATGCAATTTTGAAAGAATAGAAGTATGTACATTTATCTCACATTCAAGGGCAGATCCAGCTTTGGCACCAGGGGAGGTCACATAGTCGTAGTCAAGTCACAAGAAGTTATAATTTAATTTTGATAATAGTAGGTATTTTATTAATAAATGTTAGTACTGAAAAGTGAAAGTACTTAAATAAAATCTATATTGTGTAAAAACATTGTTAAACAATTTTAATTAGTGGTCCACCTAGGTCCTGGACCCAGCCCAGGGGCGGGGTCATGACCCCATGACCTCCCCCTGGATCCGCCCTTGCTCACATTTTCGAACGACAAAGCGCAATCGGTACGTGTGCAAGATCCAAACCATATTTTATTTTATTAATAGCTATATACGGACGTCTTATAGCTTTATACGGACGTTCAATAGCCTAGCGGCTTTTATTGCAGGAATACGATACTATTTAAGATAATCCCATTTGGCTGCAAATTACTGTAAGATGGAAGCACTGTACCCAGTCCGGCTGCGCCAGATTTGAACGAAAAATCACACAGTGCTCGCGCATTTGTCTTCAGGGCAGTCCAGTTTGCGATTCGACCAATTTTACTATCTTCACATATCCCCACCATGTACTCGCCGAGACACCGACCTTCCTCCGAGGGAGAGACTAGGCCTTCATAAAGATGGATGGATGACCAGAAGAACTTGACTAGTAATTAACTCCATAGAGAGGGAAAAGACACTAGAAAAATATGTTTTGTGTGAAAGAGAAACATACGTTTACCATTCAATATGTTTTTCTATGCTCATTCCGATACAAAAATACACACTTCCCAAACCACAATAATAAGACGGTTATTTATAGCGTATCTGAAGTCTTCCTAGGTTTCGGACATTTTAAGTCAACCATTTGCGAGAATAGAGCTATGTCTATGGGCTCACATTTCCCCACTGTAAAGCGCCATCAGCATGTGCGCAAGAGCCAAACCTCCCAAATGGGTATTGTATTGCCGAACTACATGTATGTTTGGATAGGGCACTGTGTCTTTGAGCTTCTTGTCTTTATTTTACCTCAATACATGATCAACCACGTGAGCATCAATGTAAGAACTGGCCGCAGTAAAACATTGCCATAAGAAGGAAAGTCGCATGCGCGCTTGAAAAATACAAGCAAGAAATAGATTCCCGTCATCTTCTTTACGAAAATTTAACAATACCAGGTAGACTCAAGTGCGGGATATATATATTTCGCTGCACTCGGTCCATCCGAGATGAAGAAAAGTGTTGTGGAATTAATACTGCTTCCGCCTCTGCCTAATATCGTTCAGCTCTAGGAGCATCTACCTCCCGGACGTGACCTACAGAAGCCAGTTTGGAAAACAATCTCTCGACTGCGAATCTCGCATTCGGGCACTCTTGCCTGGTAAAACCATGTCCTATCTATTAGCCCTACCATATATGGACGTTCAATAAATAGCTATTTAATGCACGGTACTTAAGGTTATGCAGTCGACAGCACTGTTGCTGAAGGATATATATCCTGCGCCCATGCTAGTGGGTTTCAGATTCGGTCTACATGAAGTCATGATGGGCCGCTTAATATGTCCTTAAAGGTTGTCCCGAATGGGTTGATGCTAACTTGGTTAAGTTTAATGCCGCTTGGACCCAGGCGTTTCCGACCGGCTCCTTACTTCTGGTCTGTTCGTCGCGGCTAAGACTCAACTGGTTGCCAATAATTGGGAATCCTAGCAAAGGAGACAGTATTTCACATCGGAATATCTTAATGCACTTGACTCATTCGAGAAACGACCAAACGTCTCATTTGCAACGAGGGACTGGTCGAGTCAAAGCTTTAGAGCCTTGAACATCGGCGACACGATGCAATTCTATCGGTTAAATTTTAGGGAGTATGCCATGGACTCGCACAATCTAATTCCATCAAGCCCGTTCCATTATCGAACTACAAGACGAACGGCGATGTGCCATCTTTACATGGTGGACATCCCACCCATACGCGCAAAACCTTTTGAGAAATTTCATTTTATAGCTATGGAGTGGAACTGTAATAAATATCTATTATAGCTATACTAGGGCTCTTTAAGTTAAGAGTCAATAGGTTTCTTCTAGGTAAGCGTGCTTAGTCTTCAACCACATCATCGCTTCACCATCAGGTGAGATGGTGGTCAAATGTGAGCATATTTTATTAATAAAGATGAGGTCTATGAAGGAATGAGCGAGCCCAGAAGTGTCTGTTCACTCTTACTTATACAGGAGCCTGCAGACAGTTCCGCACCTTGGCCGTGCACACAATAAATGCAGCTTACCATCAGGTGAGATAGTAGTCAAAATCGAGCCTATATATACTAATATTATAAAGCGGCAAAGTTTGTTTGTTTGTTTGCTTGAACGCGCTAATCTTCGAAAGTACTGAGTGGATTTGGATGCAATTTGGTATGGAAGTAGCTTGAAGCCTGAGGAAGGTTATAGGCTACTTTTTACGCAACTGCAAAAAAGGAGAGTTATGTTTTTACCGTCATAGAATCCACGGGAGCGAAGCCCCGCGTGAGTACTAGTCATCAATAACCACAATATATACGGACGTGCAATAGGTATATACGGACGTCAATAACTATATACGGACGTTCAATAGCCTGGTGACCTTAATTGTAGGAATGCTATTTGGCTGCAAAGTACTGTAAGATGGAGGTACTATATACCCAATCGGGCTGCACCAGATTTGAACGAGAAACCCTACATTGCTTTCGGTTGCACTTTCGTATTCAGGGAAGCTCAATTTGTAACTTGACCAGTTTTTACTAACTTCATAAGATCCCACCATGTACTTGCTGGAAACCGGCCTTTACCCGGCGACGGAGACACTAGGCCTTCATCACCTATGTGACCCATTATCTAAGGCTCTGATAACCAGAAGTACTTAACTCTCTCTCTCTCTCTCTTTGTTAGCAGACCCCACGAGGAAAAAAGAGACATGCCAACGTCTTCGTGATGTTTTGCATAGACATAGGTACTAAGCTTAGCTAAGCTAGTTCTATCATACTAAATCTTAACTTGACTCATCAATGAACTTACTGCGCACCTCAGACCAATCTGAGCTGCGCACATTGTTTAAATTTGTAAAAAAATAGACAAATATTTAAGATAGTATGTCATTCTAGATATGTGCGCCTTCTCATACAACTTCGCGACTTCTCATGTAAAAATCTCACTGGAACCTCAATAATTGTTCATCTTATTATTAACTAGGTATTTCAGTCCCTAATGTCATTAAAATCCGTTCGTTAAGTTTTGTATGAAAAAGAAGCCATACGTTTACTATTCAATCCTTTTATTTACGCTTCTAACAAAACAACTAACTTTTTAATAATATTAATAGCCTAATATGCGATATTCATAGATATCAATATCGGGCATCCGTATATTAGCACATCTTACGAATATTGTGATAAGTGTAATGTTCAAACTGTGGACTACTGTCAAGCGATAATAAAAGAAAGAGATGAGTAGATAAATCGAAAGCTGGCAACGTCGCACTCTCAAATACCTGCGGGGACGTTAAGTAGTCAGTGCCATAGGTAAATCGCAATCAATATATCCAGGACGCCTAGAATGTATTACCATGGTTCGGGGTTCAAAAATGTTGGGGCATGACTGCAAGAGGAATATCGCGAAAAATAAAATTATCGGAAAATGACGTACCCCACGTTGCTAGAAATCGACAAACTAAGCAATATTCGTTGAGACTTGTTAAAAAATATAAGGGGAACTGGGGGACGTCGTAAGGTTGCACGACGTGCATGACGCCAAAAAGATTCCAGGATGTATATATATATATATATATATGTATTTATTTTAATATTAAACCCCCTACAAAAATCCTACAAAATTCGCCCACCTAAGCCTAAACCTAAAAGTATTCTTCAGCGCAGTTTTGGTGGAATGAATTTGGAAGGTCTTCGGGAAGATGCTAGCAATATTGACTGGTCTGAGCTTGTTCATGCGGACTCGATTGATGACAAAATTAACCTCTTTAATTCCAATCTGATCAAGCTGTATAATGTCCATGCACCTGTTAGGTTGGTCAAGATCAAGCATCTGCCTGCTCCGTGGCTATCAGATGACGTGAAAGGAATTTTGCAAAAAAAGGCAGCAGCAAAGTCTAGATACAAGTGCAGACCTAGCTCCTTAAATCGTGAGAAATACGTTGCTATCCGAAATCGCAGCAACTTGGTTTGTAGGGATGCCCAACGCCGCCACATTCATGAGTCTGTTGAAAACGGTGATCCAGCTAAAGTCTGGAAATTTCTCAGATCAATGGGAATTAGGAAGTCACGTCAAGAGTCTATCCCTAAAGATATAGATCTTGAATCACTCAATCATCATTTTTCCACCTCTTGTAGTTTCAATGGAGCTGTTAAAGCTAAAACTCTAGATAATCTTTCGTCTCTTCCCACTCCCGATTATTCTCCTTTTGTTTTTAAATCAATTTGCTAGTTGTGATGTTAAGAAGAGTATTTTATCAATTACATCAAATGCTGTTGGTAGTGACTGTGTTAGTCGCAAGATGATACTCCCTATACTTGACGAAATCCTTCCTGTCATTTGTCATATCCTAAATTATTCCTTATCCTCTGGTGTCTTTCCATCTCTATGGAAAGAAGCTCAAATAACCCCTCTTCCAAAAAAAAAGGAATCCTGTTTCTTTTTCTGAATTCCGTCCTATCTCCATTTTACCGTTCCTCTCCAAAGTCCTAGAACACCTTATCCATAGCCAGCTTAGTGCTTTCCTCTGTAGAAACAGACTCCTTAATTTTTACCAATCCGGGTTTCGTCCAGGGCCTATGCCCTGAAGAGCTGTGGTAGTGCTATCACTACCACAGCTCTTGTTAACATTACTGACGATATAAGATCAGGAATGGACTGTGGTAAACTAACAGTCCTTTCCTTACTTGATTTCAGTAATGCTTTTAACACTGTTGATTTTGATGTCTTGCTCGGGATACTGTGCTCTCTTAACATATCTCCAACAGCTATTGATTGGTTTCGTAGTTACCTGTGTGGCCGCCGACAACGTATTTGCATTGAAGGTTCATTGTCTTCATGGTGCAATACTACTGCTGGCGTACCGCAGGGGGGCATTCTCTCTCCTCTTCTTTTCGCCATATTTATTAATTCAATTTCTAATGAACTTCTCTCATCCTACCACCTTTATGCTGATGATCTGCAAATTTATTCACAAGCTCCCGTTGAGGAATTGTCTGAGGCGGTGAAGATAGTGAATAAAGACTTAGCGCGTATTTCTGACTGGAGTTTGGATCATGGTTTGAGTGTTAATCCTGCGAAGACTCAAGTCATTATTGTTGGCAGCCCTAGGCTACGTTCCAAGATAGACTGGACGACCCTTCCCCAAATCGTTTTTGATGGAGCTGTTATACCTTACTGTGACTCAGTAAGAGACCTTGGTATTTATATTGATAAGGATTTGTCTTGGGGTCCCCAGTTGCAGGAAGTGAGCCGCAAACTGTTTGCCTCTGCGGGGTCTTTACGCAGATTGCGCAATTTCCTGCCGACTGCCACTAAAACTGCGCTTGCCCAATCTCTTCTTCTCCCTATCCTCGACTATGCTGATGCAAGTTATCCAGATCTCACTGAAGTGCAGTTAGATAAGCTTGAGTGACTCCAAAATTTTTGTATCAGATTCATATTTGGTTTGCGCAAGTATGATCATGTTTCTGAGTTTCGCATTAAACTCAAGTGGCTGCCTATCCGCCTTCGCCGGAATACACATATTTTATCATTACTCTACAGTATTCTTTTCAATTCAACGACTCCCTTTTATCTCAAAGAACGATTTAAGTTCCTTCGTGACACACATGGTAGAGATTTGAGATCATCGGAAAATTTGAGACTTTTGATGCCTACACATTCCACTAAATTTTACGACCATTCTTTTACGGTGCAGGCTATTCGGTTGTGGAATGCATTGCCGGTGTCAGTAAGACAAGCACAGTCACTCGCTGCTTTTAAAAGCTCGGTTGCCAATCATTTTCTTTCAAATTTATGATTATTTCTTTGTTTTTCTCCACACGATGATAAAGAACACATTACATTTATATATTTTATATAATTATGTATTGTATTTATATATATATATACTTATATATTTCAATTAGTTTTTTTTTTCCGTTATGAGTATTTGTAGTACACTAATTTAGCCCTCCCCAATTTCAATTAAAGCTTTTAAAGTCCTTCCAAAGGTTGTCTGGAACATATCGCTCTCAGCGATAAGACCGCCATTGTAACCAAAGTTATAGAAATAAGGTTATGTAAGTGTGTTCCAATTTTTGGTGTACAATAAAGTATATTCTATCTATCTATCTAAATCTTTTTTCCTCTGTTTTATGAGTAATTTAGTAAGTACACTAATTTAGCCCTCCCCACTTTAATAAAAAAAAATTAAAGTCCTTCCAAAGGTTGTACCGCCATTGTTACCATAGAATAAGCAATATTGTTAAATAGGAGTGTTTAATTTTTGGTGTACAATAAAGTATATTTCGTCTATCTATCTATCTATTAGGCTACTTTTTATCCCGGAATTCTCACAGGATCGGAATTTAAGCGGTAAAATCCTCCCAAGCGAAAAACAAAGTCGTGGGCAGAAACTATTTATACATGCGTAAGTTTGTGTGAATGGATAGATATGCTTGTTACAATCTCACTCCAAAACTATATAACAGATCTGGATGAATTTTGGCACAGAGATAGATTTTAGTCTGGAACAGCACATAGGAATCTTGAGAAGGAAGTCGCAGGAAGCGGATAGTACTTTATATCCGACACAGAATATTAACATAGCATCGTATGGCATCAAACATTCGTAAGGTCTTTTACAATCGAGGAGATCGCAGAAGAGTCTTTCTCTAAGCCGGCGTTGCGGGAATGTTCTAAATAATAATAAACTCATTTATTTCAGAACTTGTGCCATTCTATAACTTGTAAGTAATTGTTAGTAATATTATTACTTATGACGATGATAATATAAGTATGCAGACGACTTAGAAAATTCATTAGGGAACAATTACGTTTAGGAGACTGTTGGTGTTGGCACGCACTTTGTGTGAGATACCTCGGGAATAAATGCAGGAAAGGAATAAACAGGGTGGGTTTTTGGTTTAGTAGAAGTCTGTCACTCCCTTCCTTACCACCCAAAGGGGGAGGAGTCAGTACACGATTTTTCCACCAAAAAAAAGTTTAGTATCATAGGTTATAATAAATTGCCAGAATGGTATTTTCACCGCAACATGGCACCATTTTAAATGCACCACAGACCATACATTTCCTTTGAATAAATATACTTGTAGGTACATATTACATCACTACAGAAGACGGTATCTGGAAATTTATTTTAATTAATTTATTTATTTTTATTTTATTTTTTATTTTTTTAGTAAATTAATAAGTTTATTTTATTTTATCAAAATAACAATTACAGAAAGAAACACTTATAGGTGACAAGTGACAACAAGTAGATTAATTAAGGCATTACAGTATGTTGCAACGTTTCTGTACTTAATTATACTAAGCCTTTTTTACGGGTGGGAAAATCATCGAATGACATCTCCCGTGGAGAGTGTGGAGTGGAAGAGAGTGTCAGACTTCTACTGACTAAAAACCCACCCTGTTCCTTCAGTTGCCTCATCTAATTAATCGGTAATTATAATAACCCTGCCTCTTAAACTAGGCTAGCCTGTATTCTAAGAGAGCCTAGTGGGTATCATTATCTCGGAGTAGGTACCTCCGTGAGTCATCCCGTCTATCCAATAAACAAATAGATTAAGATTCTCCACACACGCGGACAGTTTAATTCATTTAACGATGGCTTATCTGCCTGATAGCGGTGGCTCTTGATGTGCTGACCATTATAGACCCGCTGATAACCTCAGGATGGTCAGACGTAGTAATAAGCTAATGAGTTAGTCACGGGTACAGACTGAAAATAATGCACTATTTCTAGCTCTTGTACTTCATCACATGCTAAGCCATTTTGCAACTATGTCTTCCACAAACCAGTAGCTGGGATACATAATTTACACAGGCCTGTTGGTGTAGTGGTCAGTGGCCCTGACTGCTATGCGCAAGGTCGTGGGTTCGATTTCCACCCAGGATAAATGTTTGCGTGATGAGCACAATCATTTGTTCTTTGTCTGGGTGTAATTTATCTATAATATATATGTATTTAGAAATATATATGTATTTTTATCAGTTGTCTAGTACTCATAGCACAAGCTCTGCTTAGTTTGGTATTAGATGGCGTTGTGTGAAAGTTGTGGAATATTATATTATATTATTATATATAATTTATACCCCTTGTCAAGATCAGTGTCAGGTTTTCTGGCCTCTGATTACCTGTAACAGCTGTTAACCCATTGAATGCCGGAGTTAACCGTCAAATCACAATCAGTGGCCACAGTCTAAATTTTACCAAAAAGTGCCCTTAAAAAAGTGTGAATTTAAATATTTGGCCATTGCACAATGTTTCATCCTGAACATGCTAGCTAGACAAAATTATTTATTGATGTTTTTTGTCTTATACGGCTTTCATGTGATGTCTTATTGCGTAATTCGTGCAAAACATCCAAATAAAAGATGGTAGGTAGGTAACTAGGGTAACGATTTTTAAGAAAACAAAGATTACCAGTATAAATTGTGTTTAATTAAGGCAAGTAAAGAAAAATACAATAGAAAAAAAGGAATTAAAAAAATTAAAAAAACCCGACTGCAACCTTATACTAAAACTAAGCTTTTCAGTTAGTTTTAGTATAAGGTTGCAGTCGGGTTTTTTAATTTTTTAATTACTTTGCTTATTTCCAGCTTTTTAGTTTACAGATGTAAAAGATTTCGCAGACGATTTAGTTCTTTATACGTGTTTTTACGATTTGTCGCTTTGAATTACTTTTAACCATATAAGTTGTATATATATTTTTTTAATCACCTTTTAAAACCCTTTATTTTGATACCGCACTCGATAGGTTTTGAGAAAAAAAAAACGTTTTTGAAGGCATAATATGGCACCAAAAATCCGCCATTTTGTTTTTTTTTTATTTTGATATACCCAGTGTCACTCTCACAGTCAATACAAAGCTAACGATACCTCTCAAGCTAAAATCCGTCGAGCCGTTCAGGCCACAGAGCGTGCCAAATAATTATACAAACATACATACATACATACTCTCGAAAAACATAACTATCCTTCTGGCGCAGTCGGGTAAAAAGAGGTAACAACGCATAATATGTTTCAATTACTAATATGATAACTAGTATTTGCACAGTGGGACCTCATTACCTAACTTTATACAACGTGTAATTTAAAGAGTATATACGTACCAAGTGCATGGCTTCTTTGGATGATAACAAACGATTTGGCAATGGTTTTGTAATCCTAAGTCTACGTGTGTAGAACTTATTACAAATTCCAATACACTGATACCAGAGACCGAATTTTTCAAATTAAGAAGAACGAAAAGAATTATCGTGTTATTGGCAAGTGACGTGGAAAGTTATTGACCCTCGTAGTGCTGTGACATGTTTGTTATGATTGGTATTCAAGAAATATATGAAACCAATAATTTGGTAACAATTCTTTGAGTCAGTTATTTTGTGATGAAACTGTGCATAGAGACTCTATACCAGATGTTGTCTTCAGCCCTTTTGGATAGATATGGGGTTTCTGTTACACGTTGTATAGCAAATTACCTTAAAGTACAACATTCTTACATCAATGTATATGTAAATGTGTTAATCGATATAATAATAACCTACAACAATACAATAGTCCGCTTCCTTATTCTACATCACTATATTCTTCTGAAGAAGAATCTTCAATATTATAGTCAGAACTAACATTTAGACTAGAACTACTCATATTTACACTAGAATTTATATCTATAAACTAGGTAATTAATTTCAAAACCTCCGAGGGAAGCTTACTTGTCGGTTTTTTGGGAATTTCTCGAAGACTATTTATTACAGGATCAGATGTGATTATTAACATATTAAGTAAATCTCTATTCGTGGCAATACGTGAAACTTTTCGTGTATTGTGTTCTCGGAATCATCTACAATCTTTATTGCAAGCTTCTTGAGCTTCCTCAGAAAGCTGCCCAATAGGTAGAAGAGCCGATTGCACAATGTCGACACTGTGCACAAGAAGTTTGTGCACCGTAACTGGCATATAATACCACGAATAGAGACTAAGGTATAATTTTTTGTGTCCTGCGTTAAACTATTAAATTTTTCAATATTAATATCGTAACCCGAAGCTAACGTTCTAAGAATGGTTCCAAAGTTAATTAGGGTCACATCTAAACCTGTAATATCTGAAGCTAGTTCAGGATTCCCAAAAAACCGACGAGCAGTATTTTCATCATTAGTATTTCCGAATCCAGGTTTTGGTTTATCTACTATCAAACCCATTTCCGACTTAAACCTATCTTGGATTCAAGCCGAATGCTGCTTCAAATTTGCTTTGTCATTTTCATCTCCAAGTTGCTATTTTTTAACTTCGAGACGATAGCTTATATGAAGCAAACATTCGAAGGAGCGTATCCAAGCGTGAAGTGGAGATATACCAAAACCCAGATTGTTCTTATTTACTACAAATTCCTTAGACTCATCATTCATACATTTAGGAGTAGCCCCACAAATGTAGCACTTTTTAACGGAGGAAGTTTCAGTCATAGAATTGCACACTTTACCGTAAATCATCGTGAATAGCAATTTATGTTTCACAGATACCTCATTACCATTTACATAACCGATTGTTGGTACCAATTGGTTTTTTCCTCCAAAACTTTGTTGGTTTCCGTTATAGTAAAGTCTGTTGTTTCTTTGGAGAAAATAAACCTAATTGCCCTACAATACATAGTAGAAGATGGTCGAGGTTTCTGCCAAACAACGTTACCACTATTGTCACGTAATTGAAGCGGCACAAATGAGAATACAAATAAAAACTCATCAGTGTCTTCACTGTTTGCGAACTTTTGTTTGTAAGTGCTATGACCAGAACTTCCATCACACCCCCGCTTGCTTATAAGGGAGAATGATGAGTCAGGAGGCAAAGATCTGAATACCTCAAGCTGTGCAGAAATTAGACGTTCGACTGTTTTGTTTAACGCGGCTTGAAGTTTAATTCCTGCACGAGTTTCGGTTACGAAAATCTGTTCCTCAGGGGGATAACAGTCTAATTTAGCCTGCCTAACACTATTAAATGTAAGCAATACCTTATGTCCCGCCTTCATGCTCTATTTTCGGGTTTTTTTTTTGTAAGAATGGGTTGTAGCTCTGGCGTCCACACAGTAAGCCAGAGCTTCTTCCTTTGAAAGGCACCTTTGCGAATCAACACGTGAACTAATAGTTTTTTTTCATGTCTTGACACTTTTCCGGGCTGTTGCTGGCTTCTCTAATCACACAGGCGAGATTTCGGTGCCCAGCCAACCGCGCTGAAATTTCAGCAGCAGCCACCGACTGGTTTGTATCCCGTTCTTGGAGTAAATCGTCGTGTCGCCTTTTTTCCATTTATCGCTCAGGTAATCATAAGTTTTAGTAGGACGACCACCCGGAGTGAATGTTGAGGGTTTGGGGTGATAGACAATCACTTTACACTTGAAATCTTCTGCCAAGTAAGCAGAATGGTTGGCCAAGAAGCGTTCATGATTGCCTCCGGAACTTTTCCATTTTTCAGAAAATTTTGAAGGAGTTCTGCTGATATGGTTCCTTAACTCTTTCATGGAATCATCGCTAATACCCATAATCCATGTCTCTTCCTTATATATTGATATAATGCACTGGTTCGATTTTCTTTTGGGTGTTTACGCCATTCTTCCAAAAACTCTATTTTCGAGATGGTTAATACGATCTCTAGAAAAACGATAAAAAAAGAGTTGTAATTATTTGTCAATTTTATGACTACTAAAAATCAAAAGCTAACGGATAAAGCTATGAAATATCAAAAAATCAACCTATGGGAAAGAGGGGAGAGATAGTTTCTGGTCCATCAAACATTAAAAACGATTAAAAAATATTAAAATTTTGCAACATAGCGCGTCTTGTAAATGATGGGAAAAAACTATAGGTACTAACTAAAACTATAGCTACAAAATAGTTCACAGTTTTTTTTACAAGTAGGTATAAAATTCACTAGCATATGATGTTTCTCGTTAGAAGCAAAATTGCAACTAATTAACACTTTACTTACCCCTTATTTATATAACAGGCCTCATTAGCTTATGCAGTGATTGAAATGTGTGCAAAACATTTCGTAGAACCGGGATAATGGGGATAATGGCTACATACTTAGATAATTAGTTCTTAGAAATTTGAAAGTGACTTTTGTCTAGCTAGCATATTCAGGATGAATCACTGTGCATTGAGGTAATATATACTATGTACTAGAGGAGCTATCCTAAGCAAAGGATATGTTCCATTTTGGCAAGAGTTTAAACTAAAGTTCGCTGCAGCGCTGAAACAATAATTAGTCATGTAACAAAACAGTAAAAACACGCAGCGCTAGAACGCTTCTAAGTTGTAGTTTTCTCGCGTCCAAAAGGTCGGAAGCGCCTTGATTTTCATGGTGCTTACGCGTTTCGTTCAACGTTTTGCTACAAAATGTCACCCATATAGACTTAAACTGCTAACCTAACCTAACAAGCTTCATTCGTACTTCTTTTTATAATTTATTATAAATTGAAGTTAACCTTAGTACTTAAAGTAAACAAACTTTTATTTATTTATATAATCAAATACGGTTACAATTAGTTAAAAATATATCAAATTGGAATGGGTAGAGAAATTTACAATTCGCTTGGAACACGAAGCTTACAGCTTACACAAGGTTCAGTAGACTTCAGAAAACGCCTTCCTGTTTTGGTGGTATATTTTATCCTCTTCGCGAAAATACAACGAACATACATAAAAATGTAATAAATTATGTCTTACAGTATGCAATAGTTTTTTTCTTTGAATAACCACCGTCAGATTTGGCATCAGTAACTGAATAAATAACAACGCATCTGACAGCCGCCAAAGCAACATGGCCGCCACAAACTGTCAATATCGACGCGCCCTATTTGAAAGACTCTTTATTTAGTCATAAGCCCCTCATTGTTTCATTATTGCCTGATCTTTTTTTGGCCAACAAATAGTTGTTCCGGATCTGTTTGTTAATAAAAATACACTTATTGAAAAATTGTGTAGGGTAATGTTTATTGAAAAAAAAAACATATCAGGAAATCATAATTATCTAGTTGATGGAATTTATTTTAATGCAATCAAGATCAAAAATCAATACTTATAGTCGGGAACTACGTACATACATCAAACTGCTTAAAAGTGATTCATTTATTTATTTAAACTTTATGTACAATAGTGGTAGATGGGCGGACTTAAAGCAGCAAGGCGTTCTGTACCAGTCAACCTTTAGGTTAAAAAGAGCACAATAACACGTTCGCTGACAGTGAGCACTTACCCTGACACCACATTACGACAGTAGAATATTCCATACTAAATGACAAATCAACGTAGTACTCGTGCACAAGCAAGCAATATGAAACTACCCACAAAATAGTCGTATTACGGCAGTAAGAAATATGAAATTGCTCATAATATGACAGTGGATATTTTATATTACATGAAAAATTATCGTGAGACGACGTACTCTTAAAAATAAGTGGCCCGTCCCTCGACGTACTGTCATAACGCACTATTTTAATTTCCCGCCTAACGACGTACTGTCAGCGAACGTGTTAAGACAAGTGATTTTTTTTTTAATAATTGATAGGCTTACGTTTGACCACCATCTCACCTGATGTTAAGCCATGATGTGGTCGAAGATGAAGCACGCTTGCCTAGAAGTAACCTATTCACTCTTGATTGAAAGACTCCCAGGTTATAGCTATCAGGAAACACAGACTCCTCAGATGTTTTAATTACAAGTGAAAAAATAACATTTTGGCGTTAGCAACGTCTTAAACTCTATCTACATTCCATATTATCTACACTACATAGATACCATGCATATACCTTCAATATATGATACACCATACCGTCCCGAATGCACCGATGTCCGCTAGTATTTCTGTCTGCCTCGTAAACTCGATCAAGCGTGAAGATGTTCTCAACATCGTGGTAAATAAAACAAAGTGTGGTTTTATGTCCAGTTTCCTGAAGTAAGTCGTGTAATAAATGAGCTAGACATTGGTTACATTATTTTATTACCATTTTTAGTTTTGTAGCTTAAAATGAGAACGAAGGGCTTTATTGTGGCTAGCATAGGAACGAAATTCGCATAAAACTGACGATTAATTAAGTGGTAGCATTTTTTTGTTCGGTAAATTGCATTTAGTTTGGTCTTTACTTACGAAATTCTGTTAATTTCGGTGTGTTTTTAAAAATACGACGATTTCACAGTTCTTAATACAAAAGTCAAATAAAGAATAGCTACAACCTAACAGATTTTGAAAATATAATAACATGATTCATCTAAAGCTACTATCATAGATATTTGGCAGCCTTTCTTTTATTTTTTGAAGTATGAATAGCTGATGTTAAGGAGAATTTAATACGAATTGCGTTCCATTTTTTAATATAATTTGGACATAATGAAACCATCCTAAGCCTGATTTGCTTGTAGCCATGTTGAAAATACATACATTATAAATTAAATACATTGAAAAAGTTATTTAAAGTTAAGAACATTATCTCCGGTTCTTTTATTTCAGCATAGTAATAAAATAGAGTTATTCTAAATTGCTTTGTAATCGTTTGAGTTTTTCATTATCCAATGTAAAATCATGAACTACTAGCTATCTGACTACTACGAATTTTTTTTTTTTTTTATTCTCCCTTCGCTAGCTCTTGACGTCAATCTCGCCTGATGGTAAGCGATAGATGAGGTCTACGATGGAACGAGCGAGCACAGAAGATGCCTGTTTACTCTTGCTTTAAAGGTTGAAAGGTCATAAGTGGCAGGGAACACAGAAGCCGGCAGAGAATTCCACAGCTTGGAAGTGCGCACAATAAATGTGGAGGAGAAGCGCTTGGTACGACAAGACGGTATATCAACCAAGTGTGGATGGTAGCCAGCCGTTCGTCTGGTAGACCGGTAGTGAAAGGGAGATGGAGGAATCAGGTCATGGAGCTCCTGCGCACACTCCCCGAAGTACAATCTGTAGAAAACCGACAGGCAAGCAACGGTTCGCCGATGAGCCAGGCTATGAAGCTTGCCCGATAGCGCTTCGTCGCCTATAAGCCTTTTAGTCCTGCGCTCGATCGAGTCCAGTGCAGCAAGTTGGTATTTTGCAGAGCCATCCCACAAGTGGCTGCAGTACTCCATGCAGGAACGGACCTATGCTTTATATAGATTCAGAAGCTGTCCAGGCGTGAAGTACCGCCTCACCCTGTGTAGGATTTCTAGCTTTTTTGCTGCAGTCTGAACTCTGGACTCGATGGTTGAGCCAAAGTTGAGGTCTGACGTCAACTCCATGCCCAAAAGCTCCAGGTGGTTGGTAACTAGCACAGATGCACTTCGGAAAGTAGGGGATAATTGATATGGGCTCCTTTTAGCGCTGAAAAGACAAGCCTGTGTTTTCAAAGCGTTGAATTCGACCATATTGTCATCGCCCCTATGGGAAACAAGATTTAAGGTCGAATTCATGCGCTCTACCATGGCCTTTCTGAGGGTGATTATCCAGTGCTAGAGAGCACTGGATAATTATCTCTCTGCGACTGTGCTGTCATCTGCGTACCCAACTGCTCCCAGCTGAAGTAGGTCAAAATATAGCTAAAAATATTGTAGCGAACGCGTGTGTTGCACACACAAAATTTTTGTTCACGTTCCCTGGTCTATATATGTTGACCCTTGGCCTCCAACTTTACTCTAGGTAATTATTACTTTTTTGTTGTTTTCTAAATGATTTTGTATGACGTAAGATTGTAGTCACTAATATTAAGGCGAAGACAGACGACTGCAATACAGTCTTATCCTTGCGCAGATGTAACAGATTCCTGTTGTAGTTTGTATTGTATGTGGGATGAATGACTACAGCATTAAGTCCGCTTTTGTACCTATGCGCAAGAAGTGCAAATGAATAAGACTTATGGCAATAAAAAGTAATATGTCTTTATTTAGCTTAAACTTAAAAATTGATTTACTAGTTGAGTCGCGAAAGCAACTCACACACTCAGAAAACAACACACAAACACACAATGAAAAAATAGACAGATAATATTCATAATAATTTCATCTTATCGCATTTATTTTTTATTATTGTTACTGTTTAAGCTCTTCCAGAATCATTTAACTAAATTAATTTTGTTTTTTTTTTCCTCATGTTATTAGCATAACAATGTAACCGATTATCATGGAAAACAAACTAGCGCCTGTAATACACTTAAGTCTTAGCTTATCACAAAACTGTCAATAAATAATTATGGTTATGAATTATTAGGTATGGATATATTAATCGTTGTAAAATTGAAAACCCCAAAATGATAGACCGCGCCGTTTTTCATCAGATTACCATTCGACGCACAGTGGGCCCATACTGAAAATTAGTGGACTTAGGCAACAAAGTTCCAATATCGACACGATTTTTTTTTATATTACGTGTTATGATATTCCTGATAACGTTTATTCTTATAAAATTTCTTTTTAAGTTGATAGTTTGTCTGAAAAAAAATTAATTAGATTTTTTTGTATGGAGCGAATCACGTTTAATTTTTTTTCTTCAATTGTGCTAATATGTTGGGTGTGTGGCGTGAGTATATGACAGCTAGGATCATTCTCAATCAACGAAAAAAAAATCAGCGCCGGCCATCCGCGGCAGCGCGAGTAATCATTCGGTAAAAAAAAATGATTTGTAAGATTTTTTTTTGCCATTTAAAATAAATTCAAAGTATATTTATATTACTTGTTATGATATTCCTGATAACATTTATTCTTAAAATTTATTTTCAAGTCGATGGTTTGTCTGAAAAAAAATTAATTAGATTTTTTTTGTATGGAGTGAAATCACGTTTAATTTTTTTTCTTCAATTGTGCTAATATGTTGGGTGTGTGGCGTGAGTATATGACAGCTAGGATCATTCTCTATCCACGAAAAAAAATCAGCGCCGGCCATCCGCGGCAGCGCGAGTAATCATTCGGTAAAAAAAATGATTTGTAAGATTTTTTTTTGCCATTTAAATTAAATTCAAAGTATATTTATATTACTTGTTATGATATACCTGATAACTTTTATTCTTATAAAATTTCTTTTTAAGTTGATAGTTTGTCCGAAAAAAATTAATTAGATTTTTTTGGTATGGAGCAAATCACGTTTAATTTTTTTTTCTTCAATTGTGCTGATATCTTGGGTGTGTGGCGTGAGTATATGACAGTTAGGGTCATTCTCCATCCACTGAAAAAAAATCAGCGCCGGCCATCCGCGGCAGCGCGAGTAATCATTCGGTAAAAATAAATGTTTTGTAAGATTTTTTTTTGCAGTTTTTATTGTTAAATATATAGTTTTAATAGCGCATAGGTACTTATAACTAGTAATTCTGGTAGAGATTTAGTTATTATTGGATGTTATCGGTAGAGGTGCATTGTGATTGATGACTCATTTGTTTGTGCGCTTGGCTAAGCGCATAACTAATGAGTCATCGAAAAATGCTCGTCTCTGATTGGCTGAATAATTGTCACTCACTGTTATGTCCACTACTTGAGTAATTAACACTGACTATAAATATAAAGACATTCATTAACTCCATCTAGTTTTGCTCTTGTCGCTTATTTGTAACCACAGCGAAATACTTTTATTTCTATATGTACATTAGAACTATGGCTGGATTTTGTACCAACCTAGATTTTTCTTGTTGTGATCTGAAAAATCATATGTTTCTATATGAAAGTATAATTTCTGTCTTGACTACCGAAGTTTCTAAAGAAGACAAGAACCGAATCAAGTTAATTAATGTCTTTATATAATCTACACGCCACACACTCAACATATAAGCACAATTGAAGAAAAAAAATTAAACGTGATTTCGATCCATACAAAAAAATCTAATTAATTTTTTTTTCAGAGAAACCATCAACTTGGAAAGAAATTTTAAGAATAAAAGTTATCAGGAATATCATAACAAGTAATATAAATATACTTTGAATTTATTTTAAATGGCAAAAAAAATCTTACAAAACACTTTTTTTTACCGAATGATTACTCGCGGTGCCGCGGATGGCCGGCGCTGATTTTTTTTTCAGTGGATAGAGAATGACCCTAACTGTCATATAATCACGCCACACACCCAACCTATCAGCACAATTGAAGAAAAAATAATTAAACGTGATTTGCTCCATACCAAAAAAAATCTAATTAATTTTTTTCGGACAAACTATCAACTTAAAAAGAAATTTTATAAGAATAAAAGTTATCAGGTATATCATAACAAGTAATATAAATACACTTTGAATTTATTTTAAATGGCAAAAAAATGTTACAAATAATTTTTTTTTACCGAATGATTACTCGCGCTGCCGCGGATGGCCGGCGCTGATTTTTTTTTCATGGATAGAGAATGACCCTAGCTGTCATATACTTACGCCACACACTCAACATATTAGCACAATTGAAGAAAAAAAATTAAACGTGATTTCGATCCATACAAAAAAATCTAATTAATTTTTTTTCAGACAAACCATCAACTTGAAAAGAAATTTTAAAAATAAAAGTTATCAGGAATATCATAATAAGTAATATAAATATACTTTGAATTTATTTTAAATGGCAAAAAAAAATCTTACAGAACACTTTTTTTTTACCGAATGATTACTCGCGCTGCCGCAGATGGCCGGCGCTGATTTTTTTTTTCGTGGATAGAGGATGACCCTAGCTGTCATATACTCAAGCCACACACCCAACATATTAGCACAATTGAAGAAAAAAAATTAAACGTGATTCGCTCCATACAAAAAAATCTAATTAATTTTTTTTCAGACAAACTATCAACTTAAAAAGAAATTTTATAAGAATAAAAGTTATCAGGAATCTCATAACACGTAATATAAAAAAAATCGCATCGATATTGGAACTTTGTTGCCTAAGTCCATTAATTTTCAGTATGGGCCCACTGTGCGACGATTTGCTGTGTTTTACAAAATTTTCAAACATTCACAATTACCGGACCCTAAAAATATCATTTAAAACCAATAACCGGATTTAAACGGACGGCTCTCGTAAAGCGTTGGTCGGCAGAAAGCCATAATTATTTTACGAGTTTCAAATTAGTATTTCGCGGTGTTCATTTCCTGTAATACCTCTTATGTGGTGCGTTTGATTTTATTGGATTCCTCGACACATGTTGCGTTTAAGACTTACGTGAGGATTATAGCCATGCTTTCTTGTAAATTGTAAAGCCAATGTAAGTAGCTACTGTGTCTTAGTGTCATGAAGTTTTTAAGGAACGATTTTTTTAAAGAACTAGCAGTCTTGTTAACCCCTCCAACTAAGTTACATGTGTTTGTCTCTGAGGTTGGTTCACGGCAATAGTGTACCTAATAGGCGGGGTTCGAACCTGCAACCTCTCGATCACAAGTCCGACACCCATTATGCTTTTGGATTGCTGTTTTTACAAGGTTTTTTTATTAATGATTGGCTCGCTCTTGACCACTACCTCTCTCGTCGAGGTATTCCTCGAAGCGCTACCATTTTGAAGCGCACCTAATGAAGCGCTCCTTTTTTATTCCTCGGAGCGCTCCTTTTCCGATAACATGGTATTGGGAGCGCTACTAAAAGGAGCGCTCCGAGGAATAAAAAAGGAGCGCTTCATTAGGTGCGCTTCAAAATGGTAGCGCTTCGAGGAATACCTCATCTCGTCTGATAGTAAGCGATAATGTGGTCGAAGAAGAAGCATGCTAACTTAGGAGTAACCTATTCACTCTTGATTTAAAAACCCCCAGGTTATAGCTATCAGGAAGTACAGACTCCGGCAGGGAATTACACTCCTTAACTGTACTTACAATGAAAGCATTCCCAAATTTTTTAGATGAAAAATAGGAAAGACAGAGAACTTTTAAAGGTTTAGAAACATTTTAAAAAGATTGGTTGACAATCCCCGTGACCTGGCCTGGCTATTAGTTTGCTATACAACGTGGCAATGCCGCCAGTTTTTTGGCTATATTGCCAGCCGACAGCGTTGAGGACGAACTTTATGATGCTTTAGTTTATAAAATTATTAAGTTGTTGAATCTATCCACAAAATAAATATCGTTAATTAGTATAATTTGCCTTTTTAGCAAAAGTAATGTGTTATTTCGGTAGCTTAATAAAAACTTCACAAAATATTTGGTTTGTTTTTTTTATTCCGGATGTGACCACTCTCTCGATCTCGCCTGATGGTAAGTGATTGATGAGGTCTACGATGGAACAAGCAAGCGCAAAAAATGCTTGAACTATTTTTTGGAATGAAGAAATTGGTTATAACCAAAACCTTTTATTTATCGAAACTCGAAGATATAGCAGATGGAGGTACTTTCGCGTTTATTTTACATAATTATTAGTACGAATTTTAATCTATTTCAAAATCGAACCAACTCACGCTTCACTCAATTTTTTTATCTTAAACCATATAATCCCGATGTCACAAATTAGTCATGGAATCAAAGTTTCATTACAATGTCTTATCACTGCGTCATTATGTGTTATCATATAGGCACAGAGGTTTACTGTATTCTGCTAATTTTGTTCTGTTACTATGCAAATTTTTGAAGTTTTTTTTGCACCGATTACCGTTATAACCTTTTTTTTTATTATGGACTAGTACTCTCGCGGGGCTTCGCTCCCGTGGATCACGTTAAAAACATAACTCTCCTTTTTTGCAGTCGGGTAAAAAGTAGCCTATAACCTTCCTCAAGCTTCAAGCTACTTCCATACCAAATTTCATCCAAATCCACCCAGTACTTTCGAAGATTAGCGCGTTCAAGCAAACAAACAAACAAACAAACTAACAAACTTTTCCGCTTTATAATATTAGTATAGATGAGCCCGCTCTTGAAGTCGATCACACGGCACATCTAATGGTAAGTGTTAGATGAGGTCTACGATGGAACGAGCGAGTCCAGAAGATGCTTGTTCACTCTTGCTTTAAAGGCTGACGGGTCATATTTTGTAGGGAATACAGAAGCTAGCAGTGAGTTCCACACCTTGGCTGTGCGTACAATAAATATACAGGAGAGGCGCTTAGTCCAACTAGACGGTATATCGACCTAGTGTGGATACCATTAGCATCCTTGTAGTACCATTTCGGGGAGTGTGCGATGGAATTGCACCAAGCCCGTTCCATCATCGGACTAAAAGACAAACGGCGATAAACCATCGTTACATGGCGGATACCCACCCATACGCACAAAACGTTTTCGGAATAGTTTCACAGTGCGTACAGCTAAGGCACGGTAATATTATCATACAGTATTTTAACTCGGCCGTATCTTAGAAATAAATGCCTACAGCCGCGCGGTACGTAACGTAACGTTAATTACATTTGCCTACTTTGCGTTTCCATTTAGTTTTGTGATTGTAAATATACTATTTTATATAAACAAATAAAATAGTTTGTGAATTGAATAGGAAGTGTTCAATAAAAATGGGTGTTGTTTTTTGATTGGTAGATTTAATTATTAAGAAAACATGTTTATAATTTTCTTGTATTATTCATACACACAGTACAATAAACAACTATTATTAATAACTAGCTTTTGCCCGCGACTTCGTCCGCGTGAATTAGTTACTTTGGGCTAACGTTAAATTTAACCCCGATTTTGAAGCATTCTTCATTGGCGCTCCGCTCCTATTGGCCTTAGCGTAATAATATATAGCCTATAGGCTTTCTCTATAAATTAACTATTTAATTAAAAATTATTTTTTCAATTCGAACCAGTAGTTCCTGAACAAACAAACTCTTCAGCCTTATATTGACAGGCCTGTTGGTCTAGTGGTCAGTGGTCCTGACTGCTATGCACAAGGTCGTGGGTTCGATTCCCACCCAGGACAAATGTTTGTGTGATGAGCACAATCATTTGTTCTTTGTCTGGGTGTGATTTATCTATAATATGTATGTATTTAGAAATATATATGTATGTTTATCAGTTGTCTAGTACTCATAGCACAAGCTCGGCTTAGTTTGGGACTAGATGGCGTTGTGTGAAAGTTGTGGAATTATTATTATTATATATTATTATTATTATATTATATTATTAGTATAGATAGCTGTTGCCTGCGACTTCGTCCACGTTTCAGTCGTTTTTCGTAAAAAAAAAGTAGCCTATGTCCTTCCTCACGGTTCAGTGATTTTGATGTAACAGACAGATTAACTTTCGTAATTTAGTAGGGAAATATAATATGTCAACTATAATACTGTTGAAAAATATCGCAATACCGAACCTCACAATATTATTGTTAATAGCTGTGCCCGCGACTCCGTCAGCGTGTAATTCCTTGTGTGTTATTAAGTTAATGTATTGGTAATATTGTTCAGATCACATTCACATGAGGCTTAAGTACCTATAGAACGAAAATACTTCAGCGCAAGGCTTCCGCGTTCTTTTAAATTGGAATGGAAAATTATTTGGTATTATGGGAATTCTGGGAATAAAGACGGTTTCTCCTGCACCGCAACCTGTTAAAATTTGAGCCTCGATTATATTTTGTTGCAACTGGGTTACTTTTAGCCGAGTTCCATTGCAAAGTTGTGGTCGTTTTAAATTTCGGAGCAGAATAATAATCAGAAAGCTTCGAACTGCTAAGCTATCGGGAGTTACACGTGTTATTGTGAGTCAACCATAAAAGATAGATATATGCTGTCGTGGGATATTTTATATAAAATTTTAAGGAGAACATTTCCGTCATAAATGATTTCTGTGTAGCTTTAACCATTAAGGTTCCACTCGCGACGGAAGCTTAAAAAATGGAGTAACTTCTCCCGTTTTCCCAACATTTCCCTTCACTGCTCTGCTCCTATTAATTGTAGCGTGATGAAAAGTATACTATAACCAGCTCAGGAGTATGAAAAACAATTGTACCAAGTTTCGTTAAAATCCGTCGAGTAGTTTTTGTTTCTATAACGGTTATACAGACAGACAGACAGACAGACAGACAGACAGACAGACGGACAGACAGACAGACAAAAATTTTACTGATTGCATTTTTGGCATCAGTATCGATCCCTAATCACCCCCTGTTAGTTATTTTGTAAATATATTTCATGTACAGAATTGACCTCTCTACAGATTTATTATAAGTATAGATAAAATACCACGTCTTTACTTTTAATTATACAAACTAACAAAACAAAACACACATGCCCCGAGGTTTTAACACAAGCGTACCTACCGTATCATGATTCATAAACCGCCTATAACTACATATTTCACTCGTGTCAATCACTTTCCTTTACTCTATTCACTTTATTTATTAATCCAGACATCATTTTTTTCGAGAGATAAAAGGAAATACTTATCCATTAAAAAGAAACACATTATGTACATACCTACTAGTAACTAAAATTATTTTAGTCTTAGGTACCTTTCAAAGTTTCCAGGTAATCTAAAAAAAGTTATCTCTTGATGCGTTATTGACGAATTCATGCAACCAAAAATTGCACAATATATCCTACTCGTCATATTAAATATGTACTTGAACTTATTTATAGCGAAAAATCGCGCGGTTATTGTTAAAAAAAAACAACACACCGTCCGTTCGTCACTGCGGCACAGTCGCCGGTCGCGACTGTCATCATCCCGAGCGCACCCCGAGATCGAGGCGCGTAGGTATAGCTCGCGCTTCGTCCGTTTGTATGAAGTCGGAATACTGTATACATAATATTACCGTGGCTAAGGAGTGGAATTCTCTGCCGGAGTCCGTGTTTCCTGATAGCTATAACCTAGGAGTCTTTAAGTCAAGAGTGAACAGGTTACTTCTAGGCAAACGTGCTTTATCTTCGACCACATCATCGCTTAACATCAGGTGAGATTGTGGTCAAACGTAAACCTATCAACAATCAAATAAATAAAATAATAAATAGTACGTCTAAAGGGAGGTGGACGGATAAAAATATCTTGTGAACGATTTTTCAACAATTTTTTGTGTTTTCAGATTTTTTATGGTGGGAATGGTGGCCCAGGTATTACACGCACGACATACGAATTGTAGCTCCTTAGATTGAATTCAGTTAGGCACATGACTCAGCCAGGGTTGCGGAAATATACGAGATACCGGGGCTCTGGAACGCAAAGGCAACTGAATTAACATGGTGGGATTTTAGTCAGTAGAAGTCTGAGTCAGTCCCTTCTTCTCAACCAAGAGCGGGAACTGCCACTTGATGATACCCCCTCCCCCTCAAGAGTAACCAAAAGGCGGCCGGTATGATCCAATACCGTTTAGAACATTTATTTCAGGCTCCCGTGGCTTATACATAGATTTATCACGATTAAATCATAACCCTTCTTCTTTTGCAATCGGGTCAAATAATAGGACATGGATCATGTTTGTTTATGATGTTTTCTTTGACTTTTTGTTAGTAGTGATGCTGAAAGTAATATGCCTGTCAGCCCGGTTAAACTCACGATTTAAAATCACTAACAGATGCGTTGGACTTCGCTTTCTTGCACTTTATCACGATAAAAATATAACCATTCTTATCTTGTAGCCGAGTAAAAGCCTTCCATAGCAAACATTCATCTGAATCCACCAAGTATTTTAAAAGATTAATACGTTTAATCAAACAAATTTTATCACTTTGTGGTATAGATTTATCCGTGACTTTGGCTTTCAAAGTCAACCTATGTCATGTTCCAAACACAAACCGAGTAAGTTCAATAGCGACCCTGGCGGAAAAACTTTCTTTTGTTTTTTGTGTTGTTTAAAGCAACGTTGTAACGTTTTACAACGTTGTTTTAAAACGTAGCATATAGCAGGAAGTGTGGCTTGTATTTAGTTTGTTTAAATTTAACATTAGGGTTCGGTAACTTCGGGCATTCCAGTAACTTGCCGAATTTTTAGGTTGCATAAAATTTTGAAACTTACTTAATATTATAAATGCGGGTAAATGGGTGGATGGATGTTTGTTGCTCTTTTACGTAAAAACTACAGGACGGATCTGAATGAAATTTGGTAAGTACATAGTTGACATCTTGAAATAACACATAGACTACTTTTTATCCCGGAGTTCCCTCAGAATCGAAATTTACGCGGGAAAACCGGGAGGGTCATCCCGCGTAAATCGCGAACGAAGTCGCAGGCAGAAGCTAATCTATCATAATTATATTTTAAAATATTTATTTGATTCATATAGTGTAAAGGAAAATTCTAATTTGATTAAATGTCGAGGCTATTGAGGTAAATGCGTTCAATAGCCTCGGCATTTAATCAAATTAGAATTTTCCTTCCTTATGTTTAGATAAAGATTAATATTGAAGAAAACAGCTTCGAAAATAACATAATAATATTTTAATTATTATATTTTTCCATAAAAGTAGCTATTGGGAGTCAACCGTAGGAGATAGAGGGATATGAAATTCTTTTAGGAGCTTTTATGTAGCATAGATCTTTAATACATTATTTTAATGTATGTCTGGCAACTCTACTCAGCGTACGCGAGTAAATATCCCACTAGGCAAGATTTGTAGCGTCCTCTTTAACAATAATCGTTATATATTTCTTTCAATTCAAATAAAACCATAATGAATTATACATTTATACCTTCCTCAGGAATCAGTATTTATTGGTGAAAACCATACAAAAACCGTTAGGTAGTTTTTGAGTTAATCCTGATCATACAGAGAGACAGACAAGGCTATCATTTTATAGTTTGTAAAAATGTTATACTAATTTTTACAAAACTACTTTTGTTTTTAACTAGCGTATGCCCGCGATTTCACTTTTATTTTATCAACTGCGTTGTTGTTCTAAGTCAACATCCTTAAACCGTCTCCAGGGTTCCAACTATCTCTGTACCGAAATTCATAAAAATCGGTTCAAAGTTTAGTAAAAAACATTCTCTCTTTCTATTTCTTATACCTACGAGTATTACGTAGATGCAATTGCTGTTTTACCAAAAATACATTTTGTCGAAATATGTTTATATTATGTATTAAAAACATTTTCAAATAAAACTTAATAGAAATAAACACCGTTTAATTGCTTTTTCTTGGCGCATATCAATTATTAGTCCTTCTATTTACGTGTCTTTATATCAAAATATGAAATCACACTGACATAAAGAAAATAGAACATGCATACACTAATACGGAGCTACATCTAGGTTACATAACTATCCTATAATCAGTCTATGCCTAGAAACTCACCTGGCTTACTGCAAACTTTAATCAATACATTAGAAGGTCACGAACACAACAGTTTTATCCTTACTTTCACTTTCAAAACAATTCCTATATCGATTCTAAACCGAATTCAAATGACAGCGATTTAAACTTGGAATGATATATTTTTCTTTATTTTGGTCGATGTTTCTTTTTCTTAAAAACGCGTGGTATTCTATGAAGATGTTTTCTTCTACTGATATGTATTTCACGGTTATTTTGAGGACTTGTTATCCGGTTGCTAAGCAACCGTCGCATGCGCTTACCCGTATAAAAAAAGTTATTTGACGTCACCCAATATAGTCGTGGTGCGAATTTATAGGCTTTGATTTTCTGATAGTATATATTTATGGTCTAGAATTGATCTGGGGCATAAAGATAGCTTTAATCTAGCTTTGGAAAAGAATGGTTCACTTATTTTTGCACGAGTTATAGCAAAGTAGATCATGAGGAATGTTACAAATTAGGCTGTTTTTTTGCTAGATATGTTGTGCAAAACTACCGGCTTCTGAGTTCCTTACCACATATGACCTTTCTTCTTCTTTCATAAGGGTAATATATCTTATAATGTATATTACAATTTAATTATAGGCACAGGAATGTGAAATTGTGTAAGTATGTATTTTAGTCAAATAGTTTTTTTTTCGTCTGCTTTTAAAGCAAGAGCAAACAGGCGTCTTCTGGGCTCACTACTTACATCATATACCTGATCTATTTCTTCCCATCAGGCATGATTGATTAATATAAAAAAAGTTTACTACGACAAGTGTAGTTATTATAAAAGGCTTGATGCCAGCAGAAGTCAGCTTTTGGTAGTTCCTTATTAACTCGTAGAAGGAACCTATCTCCTGCAGGTCTGTGAAAATAAAACAACCAAAGTTAATATCGGATATACCATTAGTAAATCAATCATATCTTTAACATTTCTGGCCCTTTTTTTTTTCTTGGGTGGGAAAATCATCGAATGTCTTCTTTCGCTACTTCTACTGACTAAAAAACCAGGGATGTTATGGCGCATCAACTAAAATTGCTATATTCAACTCAATAGTCAGGTCCGGTTTAGAATACTGTCGCATTGTCTGGACTCCATTCTACGAAATACATAAAAGTCGTTTAGAATCATTGCAGAAAAGATTTCTTTGGCACTTGTCATATCACTGCAATTTGGGCAGAAAATTAATGAGCCACAGCTCTCGCTTGAAACATTTTAATCTCATGAGTCTAGAAAATCGTCGTACGATCTTAGATAATCTCTTTCTATACAAATTATTAAACAATCACATTGATTGTCCGCGGTTACTCAGTCTGATAAACATAAATGCGCCTTATAAACTGCCTCGTATATCTAGATATCAGTTACTTCGCGCTAAGGGTTTTAAAACCAATCTGGGTCATTTTTCTACCATAAACAGAATGCAGGTTCAATATAGTCGCTTGTCTTCCTTACCTAGTGTCGATATTGATATGTATTATTCCTTACACAAATTCAAGTCTGTCTTACATAGGGCATTTATACAAAAATGACAAATAATTTTATTTTGCTTCTAGCTTGCCACTTATATCAAGTTATATTTTTTAATTATTATTTAACTGTTCATTAATGTTATAATATGTGAAATGCTATGCTGGTACTAAAGCAATAGCTTTAGCAATTAGTAATACCTAGCTAGCCATTGCAATGTTAGTAAGTTTTTTTTTTGTTTTGTTTAATATCTACTTTCACGCTTATTGTTTAATGCATGCCGTGGCAGCCTTTAATTAAGGCTACACTATTGTTTGTAACAATATTTTATTTTAATTTTTAACATGTTTATTGGTGTATGCTTTGTTGGTTGTCCTTAAATAAATAAATATGAAATTTCGGACACGGATTGGATACGGATATAGGAATGATTATTATACCGGATACGGATAAGGATACGGATATGAAATTATTTCGGATTATCCGTTAGTTTCGGATAATTTCGGTTACGAATACTAGATTTTATGGAATTTGAAAAGTAAAATACAAATAGATACATCATACCATAACGCGAAATCTCATCTCATGTAATGGTGTATTACATTTTATAACGCGAGAATTTATTACAATAACCATCGTGTGGCGCTTCATTACGCGTCATGTTTGGAGTCATGGTGTAATACAACATTCCTCGGTACTTAATGTAATGTCATATAACATCACTTTCTAACGCACTGTTTTGCTCATGTCTACTTGTGTGTTTCGCCGCCGCCCGGCCGATCAAAACAACTTGTCATAACGTGTCTCAATTAGGCTCCCCCCTTATCCAATACTATCCGAAACTTTTATTTCGGATTCGGTTACGGTTACGGATAATTTTTTATATCGGATATCCGAAAGTTTCGGTTACGGTTACGGAGCACCCTAACGTCCCTACTAAAAACCCACCCTGTTCCTTCGGCTGCCCTAAAGTTCTGGGGCCGCAGTATCTCTATAGAACTTTCCCTCAAACCCCGGCAGGCAATGGCCCTATAAGGCCCCGTCACTGGTGTTGACAGCTCTTAGAGGCGCGCGTTGAAAACGACGCGCCGCCGATTTCTAGCCATTATCTTACCATGAGATTCTCTGGTGCACAGAATATGGACCAGATCCTGAACTTGATAGCAGCAAGATACTTTGGCCGTTGTTGTGCCATCTCGCATGGGATGAAGCAGCGCATACCAGCGCAGAATTTATAGATGTTTATTCCTCAATCAAACCAAATTGGCTCAATGGATCAGGATTAAAATTGGCACAGAGATGAATTCGGAAATATCAAATAGGCTGCATTTGACAAGATTTCCATGCGAACGAAGTCTCAAATAGTTCCTTATATTTAGGTATTTTGATAACGTTTACACTGGAATGATACTTCCTTTGCTTAAAGCCTATATTTGTCTCAAATATTGCTTAACTTGGTCGACCGTCAAATGGGTTGTACTTCTTTGCTGAGTATATTAATAAAAAGCCCATCCCTTTCCCTTGTAAATCATCAAATGTTTCCTCTCGCTATGGTTGGAGCAGATGGGAGTATCAGAGTTCTACTGAATTAAAATCCAATCTGTTCTTTTACCCAACCTGTTTTCCATATTGGGCACAGATACTTGCGCTGAATACTCTTATGCCTTGATCACACGTACCTAGCAAACGGGCGAGACAGTAAAATGTTTCTCGGCCAAGACAGTGATATAAGCGAGTAGCTGTTCACACATCATTTGAAATCAGTACGGTGAGTTCAGTTCTAATGAGACTACTATTCGGACACGATGGATCGTAAAAAGATTTGAACGAAGCGAAGTGACAACAATCGTGTCGGCCGAGTGGGGAGACACGGAGACGTTCAGATCTGCCGAGTGAGCGAGAGAGACAGTGCGGGGAAGCGGGACGGTTAATACTCGGCCTAGTAAGTAGAACGGGAGCCGAGCTACTGTCTCGTCGCTTTGTTCGGCCGAGCGCTCGGCCACTCAGCGCCATGTTTATACCTAGCGAGTACTCGACGGAGAGCACTCTCTCGCCCGTTTGCTCGGTACGTGTGATCAAGGCATTAGAGGTGCGCGTGGAACGGTACGCCATCGATCGGGGCTTGGTCTTCACCGGATGGTAAGATAAAGATGGTACTCACTCAGCCAAATACGGCTCACAATTCCCGTTCCTGGGCATCTTCCGTGGCAGCAGAGTCGTGAGAGAGTTGTCTCTCTCTTACGCGTTCTACCACCTCCTTTGCAAACATCACAGTTGAGCAAAAGGATTTTACTCCTTGGGTCTTGGAAATAATTAACAGAACCACCACGTGTGTGGAGGTTCCTGTACTAGATTTCTATACTAATGACCATAAAAATAAGCACCATATTACAAGAGTATTGAAAATTTAGTCTTCTTCTGATGTCTGTAGCGGCTCTTTGATTTATCCATTCCATTGACACTTCCCAAAACGTTTAGCCCCACCACCATGATGCGTACTTTCTTCCTGGTGACGTCACGACCAGTAGGTACCTAGCTAGGTAACAATGATAAACAACACAAAAGGCAATCCATTAGTAACAGTGTATGCATGCCGCACCTTACCGCGACTGCTGGGTGGAGCTGTACAGCGGTCATAGTGATAGGCGGTAGCGGGTTTGAAATATACTATAGACTACTCCTACGGAGGCGATACTAAGTGAAGAGTGGAAAGACTTTTTAGATTTCATTTATAATTTTTTTACCTTCATTGTCTCATTATTGGGTAAAAGTCTCCCCGATAGTTTTCGATTCTTCCCGGTGTCCCTTTCTGACCAATTCTATCTACCTATGTAAGGAAACAATCTTTAAACTGACTGGGATAGTTTAAACTAAGCATAAAAAATATCTAGTCTATTTTTTCCAATGCCGTTAAATTCATAATATTCGATAAAACTAGAGTAAACTATAAGTAATAACAATAACTAAGGTTGATACTAAGCTATATTTTAAATATTTTGAAGAGAGAAAATACTTTCCCTCCTTGGCTTAGCCACTTTAGGGTAAAAAAACAACACACGAAGCAATACTGTGTAAAATAGAAATAATTCCTTTTACATATTAGTTAATAGACTATCTAATAGGCTAAGAGTTAGATTTTTTCTATTTACTTTAATAGTAGTTGCAAACAATCATAGATATTCATTATCATCACTGAGTTATAGATTTTCTATACACAGCATGCAACTATATTTCCTTTTTTCATAGCTAAGAGCGTCGAAATACATAAAATTATTTTGGATCTCACAATGAATTTTATAGTATTTTAAAAATAACAAAATTGTCCTACAAGTAGTTACAAAATAAAACCTAAATTTATCTACATTAAGTGAGTGTCGTCTCTGCCCTTATTACTAGGCTAACCTAACAATAAGAGAACCGCAGAGCTAATCAATTACATTACAGTGTGTGGCACACCTAGTCTGGTGGGTGCAGCCGAGGTGGTGCCAAGTGGGAGAGGCGGCGGCTTTCATGTGTTTGTTTTCGTTAACTTCAGTGGAGCGGTAAGGCGTTTGGCTTTTACGTTTGTAAAAGTGTGTGGGTGTTTGTAGTTGAATAAAGGTGTATATTTTTATATGTTTTGAACATTATAAATAACAAGACCTTTACTTACTTGCGTGGTTGACGGAAATAGATTTAGTATTGAGTAAGAAAGGGAGACGGAGGGGGGAGTTTATTCAACGAAAAAGTAGCTAAAATCTCTATTTTTATTTCAGAATAATATCAAACCACTTGAAAATGCAAATAAATACTACAATTTATATCTACTTATTGGTTCCATTGTCAATGGTAGTAGTGAGAATCTGCAAAAACACAACCCTTTTATGAAATTATTTACTGTTTTTAACTATTTAAAATCTACCAGACACAGTATTCAGCTAACTGTTTTTTTTTTTCAAATTATTGTTTAGTAACAGGGATCTTTTGAAAAGATCACATTACCCCAAAACGCCGTCGTTTGCACTTTAAACCACACTCCAACGGAAGCGCGTCTATTTTAGCCGCGTTATGTACCTGCTTTTCCACGATTAGACTTTAGCGTGGCGAGTTCCGGCGAGGTTAGCTTTCAAACGATATTGACGGTATTGTGCGAATTGATGCCCGATAAATTCTACCCACATTGCTAATTCTCTTTTTGTGGACATCCCACACATACGCAAGAGTAGTTTCATTGTGCGTACAACTAAGAAGTGTTTCCTGATAGCTATAACCTAAATCTTTAAGTCAAGAGTGAATAGGTTACTTCTAAAGCGTGCTTATTCTCCGATCACATCATCGCTTACCATCAGATGAGAAGAAACGCGAACCTATCGAATATAAAAGAAAAAATAAACATGAACAAAAATATGTAGTGACGACAATTAAGAACGTTAAGTAAGACGTTGGTGAAAGAAAATTGTAAAGGATAAAGTTTCAACGACTGGTTTAAAATGAACGCTCTCGCCTTAATTTAAGACAATGTCAATAGTTTATTAGATAATAATAAATCCAGAGACCGCCTCGCATTGTGACTTGTCAGATGTGTGATGTAACCAACGCGGAGTGTTTGACGAATATTTTTTTTGTCTGCGTGCATCAAAGGATCTGGTAGCGGTTCGAAGAAAATGCGTGTGTTTTACTGTATTTGAAATTATATGATTGTGAGGTGATACTTAAGAGCTTACATATCAACCAAAAACATAAAATTAGAATATAATTATTATAAATAGATGCTTACCTGAATAAATATTTTATGCTGATATAAATAAAGGCTATAATAAAGGCGTACACTTTTTATGTGTTACATTAAAATGCGTGAGTAACTTTTGTATTTATACTAATACTAGTATTTGCGTGTTGCGCAAGGTGCAAGCACCTCGCGTGCTTGTGAAAAAAAAAAAAAAATGGGGGGGTGATGGGGGGAGATGGGGGGTTTAGTATTTGCGCGTTGCGCGAGGTGCAAGCACCTCGCGTGCTTGTGAAAAAAAAAACAAAAAAAAAAAGAGGGGGGGGTGATGGGGGGGTGATGGGGGGGGGGGGGTTGCACAAGTATTTCGACTAAAGCATTGCCCCTCTATATGAATCTGAAAAAAAAAATGTACCAAGTCTCTTAGTTTCCGAGATCCGCCTAAGGGGGGTGAGAAGGGGGGCAAGGGGGGCGACTTTGAAAAATGGTTTTTACTTTACCGAGCCTCCTCTACACGAATCCGTAAAAAAAACAAAACACGGGTCTCGTAGTTTCCGAGATACGATAGGGAGGGGGGAGAAGGGGGGGAAAAGGGGAGGTTTGGCACTTTTCCCGTAGGTTTGAGAGTTACTTGTTTACGAATCTGTCAAAATATACCCACCTCCCCATCCACCATCTGGGAGAACAATTATGTCAATGAGTCAGTGAGTGAGTGAGTGAGTGGTAATCTAGCTTTATATAATATAACTAGTATTTGCGTGTTGCGCGAGGTGCAAGCACCTCGCGTGCTTGTGAAAAAAAATAAAGCATTGCCCCTCTAAATCAAGTATTTGCGTGTTGCGCGAGGTGCAAGCACCTCGCGTGCTTGTGAAAAAAAAAAAAAAAAAGTGGGGGGGGGTAATGGGGGGGGGGGGGTTGCAGAAGTATTTTGACTAAAGCATTGCCCCTCTAAATGAATCTGAAAAAAAAAATGTTACAAGTCTCTTAGATTCCGAGATCCGCCTAAAGGGGGGGAGAAGGGGGGCGGGGGGGGGCACTTTGAAAAATGGTTTTTACTTTACCGAGCCTCCTCTATACGAATCCGTAAAAAGAAAAAAATATGGGTCTCGTAGTTTCCGAGATACGATAGGGGGGGGAGAAGGGGGGGGGGGAAAAGGGGAGGTTTGGCACTTTTCCCGTAAGTTTGAGAGTTACTTGTTTACGAATCTGTCAAAATATACCCACCTCCCCATCCACCATCTGGGAGAACAATTATGTCAATGAGTGAGTGA